>JACXGM010010608.1:0-26036 GCA_016801145.1 Umbra pygmaea | reverse complement strand
ACAGGAAAACATTTTCCCATTACCTGGACAAGTGTTATTCCGATATGGAATCGAAGCTCAAAAATAAATTTCAAGTCCCCGGATCATGCGTCTACTACCGCGGACATTTGTGATAATTGCAACACACATTAATTCTTTAACCAATTTGTGACGGATGCTGTGAAACATTACGCCTCCCGCCGGTTACTGCATTGCGCAAATCATTTTGTATTTGTCAACCTTTTCATGATGCGTGCAGCATAGAATGCACTGTTATTTATTCAAATACACATGAAATGTTTCTTGTAGAGGCGACGTAACCTCCCAAATGTACCGTTGTTCGGTGAAAATCACATCAATCAATCAGACATACACGTGCATTTGTTTTTAACTCTGGCTACGACAGAGGAGGATTTTGACAGCGAGGGCATTGAGTTGGAAGATAGTGAGGAGTTTGGAGGGAGGTGGTAGAGGATTATCTGCCGCGCAAGGCAAAGCAGTTCACCCGCAAACCGTATTTTTACCAATGAGCTTTGGGACATGTTGGTGACGGAAACTAATCAGTACACCGAACATAATAAATAAACAGCATAATAAATATTAATATAGTTATGGTGATGATTGTTGATTATTGATAAATGCAATAATGTTAATATATAAATACAATACTGGCATAATGAATAACTAGCATAATACATAGTAATACAATACTGGCATAATGAATAAATAGCATAATAAAACCTGTGATTCTTACCTTTAAAATGAATTTCATGTCATGTTTCTATGTGCTACAGATGCTTAGGTTTTGTTAGAAATTGACAATTTAGTATTTTTTCTGAAAACCTTCAGGAGATAAGGATATTCATCCTAGAATTACATAGGTTTTTATAGGTGTTTTTAGCAGGCGTTTTAGGAGTGAATGGGTTAATAGGTTCAAGAGTTTGTGACTTTGTACACTATGTTAGCACATCTGGAAGCCTCTGGGATGACGTGCATTTTCTGTTTCCTGTTTTTGGCTTAAGTGTAATTCTGATTTAATTATATTGGATTAAGTGACCTTTATTTTTATATTTTTCATTGACCACTTTTTTTGCCATGAATCTAATAAAAAGCTGGTTTGTTCTCATGTTTCCCAAAGCCTATGTTTTGAAACTTTACGTTGACCCCATTTTAAAATGGCCCCACCATAGCCTCCTTTATCCTGTTGTTTGTGGATTTTACAGTGAGAGATATTTCTTTGTGCAGACAGAGATATTGTTCTTTCATATGGATTTACATGCCATTTTGTATACATTATACAATAAACACAATGCTGACAGGTTAATGGATGATAGGGCTATGCTGTTTGTCCATGTATCTACATGGTAAATCAAGAAACAGGAAAGTAAAGTAATAAGTAGTGAAGTTACTTTTCAAATGCAGTAACTAGTAAAGTAATCTCATTACAATTTTCAGAAGTAACTAGTAACTAATTACTTTTTTTGAGTAACTACCCCAACACTGACCACAAACACCAATGCAACTCAAATAAAGCTTCGGTAACCAGACATACGTCCTTCGGAGCCTGATTCTTTGACCGGAGTCAAGTCCATATCTGCCGCCTCAACCAGTTAAATTGTGGGAGGTCAGATCCCTCCGATTCATGGTCCTTCGAGCCGGATTGAGTGCACACTCTGACGATATGGACAGCGCGGCAGTAGACACACCAGCTGAGAACAAGGAACATCCCCACAGAGAACGACATCCACCTGCTCTTTTGGCAGATTTTGAAGTTGGATACTTTCCCCTTCCCCGACTGGATCCTCCTCCACCTGCTCGGCCATGCTCCAATAGCAACCATAGTGGCAAATCGAGGACAACATCCAAGAGAAGTGTATCCAGCTTGGGTTCCAAGTCCAGTAGGCGGACCTCAGTCTCTGGAGGTTCAGCTCCCCTTCTTGCTCTATCTACTGTACATGCCGCCATTCTGGAGGAGAAGCTTAAGGAAATGGAGCTTAAAGAGGTTCAAATTCAGATAGAAGAGGATTCATGTGCTGACACTGAATGCCTAAAGTTAGAGCTTCAGGCTAAGGAGGCCCAGCGACAGCAAGAGAAAGCCCTCAAAGCCAAAGAAGTATTAACAAAGCAGTTGGAGCGCCAGCGGCGCCTCAAGAAGGCCAAGAATAGACTGGAGGTAGCAAAGCTAGTATCATCCCTGCTTCGGGAACAGGGTATAAATGCCCCATCGGAAAACCCCCCAACACCAGATAGCTTTGCCGCTCATCCTCAGTCGTCACAAGCCGACATTGCCAAGCTGATTTCCTCATCTCCTCAACGACATTCAACTCCACAGCATGCAGCCGTTCTTCCCCCTGCTCCAATTTCCATGGTTAATAAGCTCCCCCTGATTACACCAGCACCACCTTTAGGGTCCCTACAGGTGACGTCACATCCCTCTACTACCTTAGCAGCCCAACCTAAAATAGCTACTCCAGTGACACCACCAGTCATTAGGGGCCCAGTGGCAAAGCCACCCATAGCAGTTTCCGCCATGGCACAGAACATTGCTGCCTCAGCCAACCCTACGCTGCCAGCACCTCAAGGTGCACCTCACTCACTGCCAGGATATGCTACACATTACCATGTGAATCCAACAGCAGCATACGCTGCCTTCCAACCATCTCAGGTCGCTTCAGCCCTCACAGCTCCGTATCCAGGATAAATGCATGTCCCCGGAGCTGAAATGCTGATTGCTTCTGCCTATGGCATTCCTAAGCCTACTCTTCCAGTGTTTGAGAGTGGCCGTGAGAGTGATTTTGCTCTGCTCAAGATGGCCCTGGACAACTTACTCAATGCCCATGGGCACCTCAGCGAGCAATATAAGTTCCAGGTATTATTTGGTCACTTGAAGCTCCCAAGTGCACTACAGCTTGCTTAGGCATATATGTATGACACCAGACCATACACTACGGCTCTGCAGGCACTACAAGAAAAGTATGGCCAACCAAGACAGCTTGTCCAATCAGAGTTAGGTACCATTCTCAACAGCCCAGCACTGAAGTATGGTGATGCCAATGCCTTTGACACCTTCGCACTTTCAGTCCAGTCCTTAGTGGGGATGCTAAGGACCCTGGAAGGGGAGAATGGATATGAGCTACGTTATGGCTCACACGTGGACCGACTCCTGAGTAAAATGCCTCCAACATATCGTGATGGGTTTGTTGAATACTGCCACCATATTCTGCAGACTGGTACAGACATAACCTACACTCTCCCGGATCTAGCGGCTTGGTTGCAGGTTAAGTCACAAGCTAAGCGTATTTCCAGTCGAGCAGCATCCTTGTACCAGAGTGAAGTACCCAAGCCAGTCAAGAAGGATCCACGCCTCACTTCTTCCAAGGTGAGACCATCGTCAGTCTTCCTCACAAAAGAAGAGCAGGTAGACACTACAGAGCCGTTTAGGACCAAACACACAGCTAAACCCAAGCCTTATTGCCCATATTGCGACAATAAAGAGCACTACCTCAACTCCTGTGAAGAATTCAAGAAATTGACCACCATTCAGATTGCCAATTGGATTAAGGAGGGTAATCGGTGCCGGAGATGTGGTAGAGGCCATGCTGTGGACGGATGTACCCTTAAGCGGCCTTGCAAAGTCTGTAAGGAAACGCACCTCACCATCCTGCATGAGTCAGTGCCAGAGGTCCAGCGCTCTCTTCTCATGGTCAGTCTACCACAGACTAGGATCTATTTAGACCGTCCTAACTGATCCCAGAAGGTCATGTTGAAGGTCATTAAAGTTCTCCTGCATAACGGCTACCTTACAATGGAATCTTACACTGTACTTGACAACGGATCAGAACGGAGTATTGTTCTCCCTCAAGTGGTACATAAGTTGAAGCTTCTCAGACATCCAGAGTCTCCCCTTGCGGACTGTTCATCAAACGCTCACTCAGCTTAAAGGTTCATCAGTTACTTTTCAAGTGTCCCCAATTCATGCACCTATGGAGAGGTATCAGATCTCCCATGCCTTCACTGCCGATAGCTTGTGCCTCTGACTTTTCCTACCCAGTGGCTGCCCTACAAAGAAAATTTAAGTACCTGAGAGAGCTCCCCTTAGCTCCAGTGGACCGGGCTCAGCCATTGCTTCTCATTGGGTCTGATATGCCACAGCTACTAACGCCCATTCAACCGGTGTGCACCGGACCATCTGGTAGCCCCATTGCTGTGTGCACTAAACTAGGCTGGACCCTTCAGGGTCCGACATCACTCACCCAAGACACAGTGACCGAGCAACAGTGCCTGCACCTGGCCACAGCACCGGCGGAAGAGCTCCTCCAGAACGTTGAGCGCCTTTGGCAGCTGGACACACTTCCCTACAGCGCTAAGGTGGTCACCCGATCCAAGCAGGATCAACAAGCTTTGACTCTGCTACAAACAGCTACAACACGGATAGACATTAATGGCACCCTGCGTTACGCCACACCGCTGCTCTGCCGTACCCCGGAAATAACTCTTCATGCTCCCAAAGAAGCTGTACTGCCTAGTCTTCGCAGCACAGAACGTAGACTCGCCAGAGACCCCAACAAAGCAGAGTCCTACTGTAATGAGATACGGAAGCTAGAACAGGCCGGATATGTAGCTAAGATCTCTGTAGACCAAGCCAACCAATCCACCAAGTCTTGGTTTATTCCCCACCATATGGTCCATCATAACGGCAAGGACAGGATTGTCTTTAACTGCTCATACCAATACCAAGGACAGTCACTGAACAAATTACTCCTGCCCGGACCTACCTTAGGACCTTCTATGCTTGGTGTTCTTCTCAGATTCCGGCAGCACTCGGTTGCAGTGAGTGGAGACATAAAGAGTATGTTCCACCAGATCCGCTTGCTGCCCACCGACCAGCCACTGCTGCGGTTCCTTTGGAAAGATATGAAGAGGGAGCAAGAGCCAACCATTTACGAGTGGCAGGTGTTGCCTTTTGGAACAACCTGCAGTCCGTGTTGTGCAATCTATGCATTGCAGCGTCACATCCAAGACCACGGAGAACAAGCTTTACCAAAGGACACATTATAACAGTCATTCTACGTTGACAACTTCCTACACAGCACCTGCTCCGTAAAGGAAGCCAAAGACCTGGTTGACAGTCTGCGGAAGCTACTCTCTGATGGTGGTTTTGAGATAAGGCAATGGGCAAGCAATGTACCTTCAGTCATTGAGGATCTTCCCCCTGAAGCTAGATCCGCAAGCAGCGAGCTTTGGCTGTCGAAGAACAGCAGCATCCTCCAAGAGCCAACCCTGGGCTGAAGATGGAACTGGGTCAGCGACACACTAGGGTACAAACACCGACCGTTGGAACCCTCAGAACCCACCATGAGGACATTGTATAAGATCCTGGCTAGCCAGTATGACCCAATAGGTTTCATCGTGCCTTTCACTACCAGGGCCAAGGTTCTCATTCAGGACTTGTGGAAGCAAGATATCGGCTGGGATGACCCAATACATCCTCAGACCTTAGGGGTTAGTGGCTAAGCTGGGAAGAGGAACTCCCGAACCTGCTTCAACTGGAGCTTCCTCGACCCTACACTCCAGTCTGTGCTGACACCCCTGCTTCTACAAGACAGCTTCACATCTTTAGTGACGCATCAGAAAGAGCTTACGGCTCAGTAGCTTATTTGCGCACAACTGATTGTACAGGCCAGATTCATGTATCCTTTGTGCTTGCCAGGTCTCACGTGGCACCTAAAAAACACCTGTCTATGCCTCGCCTTGAAATGAGTGCAGCTCTCACTGGTGCCCAGCTCGCCAGTGTCCTTCAAACTGAGCTCACTCTTCCCATCGAGCAAGTCTTTCTCTGGTCTGATTCCACCACTGTGCTGCACTGGCTAAAGTCTGAGTCATGTCGCTACAAGGTTTTTGTCGGAACTCGTGTAGCGGAAATCCAAACGCTGACAGAAGTGACAAACTGGAGGTATGTGGATTCAGCAAGAAATTCAGCAGATGATATCACCAGGGGGCTGACTCTGAAGGAGTTGGCACATCCCCACAGATGGACTCACAGCCCAGAATTTCTGCACAAACCTCCTAATGAGTGGCCAGTCATGCCTATCCCCAGTTACGAGCCTGAGGAAAATGAGCTCAGGAAGTCCGCCTTTATCGGCACTGTGTCAGTGGCACCTAAATCTAAACTGCCTGACATAGGTCAATTTGACAACTGGAAGGACCTCATCCAAGCGGTTGTTCAGCCCCTTCACGGGGCGGCTTCCCCTGATTCCCACCAATCCTATGACGCAGCCGACTTCATCACAGTGGAGAAGATTCTTCTGGCACAGAACCAAATGGATTCATTTCCTGATGAAGTCAAGGCTCTCACTTCCAACCGACCTGTCCTGCCTGACAGTCGGATTGGCTCCCTTTCATCAGAGTATAATGAATGCACAGGACTCATACGAGTTGGGGGTCGTCTACGCCAAACTGAACACCTAGACAGAGATGCCATACATCCTATTGTCTTGGATCCCAGGAACAACATTACCAAGCTTTTGATTCAAGAGTTTGACTGTAAGCTACATCACCCTGGACCAGAGAGGGTACTAGCAGAGTTACGTCAACAATATTGGAACTGCGGGGACGGGAAGCTGTACGGAAACACCAGCATGCTTGCTGAGACTGTCAGTTTTGGAGGGCAAAGCCTGAAATCCCAAAGATGGCTGACCTCCTGCATGCACGTCTATGCCTTTACAAGCCACCATTCTACTCAACAGGAGTGGACTGTTTTGGCCCATTTACTGTAAAGATTGGCCGGCGGAATGAGAAGAGATGGGGCATTGTGTATAAGTGCATGACAACGAGATGCGTACACCTGGATCTATTGGAATCTCTGGATACAGATGCCTTCTTGATGTCCCTGCGACGTTTCATTGCTCGACGTGTAAGCCTTTTGAGCTACTGTCAGACAATGGCACAAACTTTGTTGGAGGGGACCGGGAGCTGCGAGAGGCATTCAACACCATGGGCCCAACATTGCAGCAACAGTTTGCAGAGCAGAGAATCACTTTCCGTCGAGGGCATTATGAATGCAAAACCTTTAGGCTACATTTCTGCTGATGTTGCTAACCCAGATCCCATTACTCCCACGTGCTCTCTGGCCAGTTGGGAAGGTCACAGATATTCATTCAGGCCCGGATGGCCGCATACGGACTGCTGTTGTTCAGGTTAAGGATAGAACTTACGTCCGTCCTGTGGCTCGTCTGGTAAAGTTGCCCAAACTATAAGACGAAGACGAACCTGCTGACAGACTTTCCTCATGATAACAAATGTCCTGATAGACATTCGGGGGCGGCTATTTTGGAAAGCCTGTTTACGCCCCTGCAGGCGAACGGTGAAACTGCAGGCTGACACTGCGTTGTGACGTCTGTTTAAATAGATGCGGACATTTATTGATTATTTTCTTCATTCTGTCTGGTTTGTGCATTCGTGAGGAAATGTGAGTAATGTAAATGTGGAATTGTTGTGTTACACCATGCATGAAATATATGTGTTACTTTATCTGTCTAGTTTAACTATTTAGTGCAAAATTGGCAGGAGTTGTCACGAACGCCTTATTTTCTTTCTCCACAGCACACTCGTTAAGATTTGCCGTTTAAATGCAATAACACCAGTTTATATAACACTTTGTGTGTGCGTTGAGTGTAAATATGTTAAAGTTAACACAATAATATAGTCTAAGAGGTTATTGTGAAGGATAATTTCAGTTTTTGTACTCTTTAGAATATGTGTATTTATCACCTAGTGATTTATTAAACTTTCCATGGCTATAGTTAACTTGTAACCTTGGTAACAACTACAGTTAATATTTTTTGTGCACTGTTAACTTATTGCTGCTGTTCTTATTTCAATTAGTAATTAGGCTAACCACTGTTGATTTCTATCACATTCATAATTATTAGTATAGCTCCTTTATCATTGGCATTGATTACACTGTAGCTTCCATTGATCTTTTACTGTATTTATTTTCACTTCTTGTAGACCACAAACACCAATGCAACTCAAATAAAGCTTCGTTAACCAGACATACGTCCTTCGGAGCCTGATTCTTTGACCGGAGTCAAGTCCATATCTGCCGCCTCAACCAGTTAAATTGTGGGAGGTCAGATCCCTCCGATTCATAATGGCAAAATACTTATTATTATTGTCCAACAGACCAAATGGTTGCAGATGGGATGAAAAAACCTGCAACAAAGTTTAAGTTGATTAAATTTGCAAAGTATATTTTTGGAGAACAGTCATGTACAGTACTAGGAGCCAACATAATGTGGGGTAAAAGAGCCCAGGATACATATATTTTTTTGTTTGTGTTAAGCGGGTAACAATGTGAGATCAAGTGGGGGTGTTAACATGCAAGTCTACATATATATGTGTTGTTCTCACTTGTTATAAGAACTGTTGGCCAATGAGATCAAACATGAGTGACATGTGACCTGGACATACATAAGCAATGGGTGTGTGAATAAAGTTTTCACATGAGCAAGATATTACACTGCATTTCGTATTCTTCCACAGAGAGCTAGCAATGAGTATAAATGCCAGGAACGCTGTTAATTAACTATACTCTGCTAACACTGCATCAGAGATGGCGCATCTGTGAAGATCAGTTTGTCTTCTGTTTTTCAGTTTATAACATGCACTCCAGGACTAGTTGTATGTCCATTCCCTGTCTCTTCTAGCTACAATTTTTTGAACAATAGAGCATCACTTTATGTTAAAAGGTATTACAATATTTGGGCTTGGCCACACATTTTAAGATGAAATGTATTTATTTTGGGGGGGATTTTCACCCATTTGGTCTCTCCTCCCAATTGGTCTAGTCCAATTACTCCTGACCCTGCCCTGTTGGCAGCACCACAATTCCTTGGATAGGTGCGGGATGGTGAAAGCACGATCACATGGTTCATCCAACCATGTCGCCAAGCTGTCCAATTCTCATCACACTGCTTTTGTTCAACTTGGAACCCTTTAGTCAGCAAATGTGCTGGATGATTACATATTCACCAACTATACTTACACTATTAAAATTACAGGCAATCAATCTGCACACAAGGAGTCGTCCGGCACCATTCTTCACTTTCCCTACATGTGGGGTGATTCAATCTATGTTTAGGCTAAAAAGACACAAACAACAATATAAATATATACTAATAGATATTAAGTGTTGTCATATGTTAATATTCTAAAGATGCGATCCAGACATTATTTAGATTTATTAAACAGGTTTGGTTATATCTGCAATTTGATTTGCTAAAATTGCATTCCAAGCCTATGACAATTCCCAGATGTCTGCACGTAGAATGTTGCCTTATCACTCAGTGCAGCAGTACTGTATGTAATAAAAAAAAGTATCACTACACCCCCTTGAGGAGCTGAACAAAATAAAAAGCATTGCAGACAATTCCTCTCGCTTCAAATGTCAACACCAACTTCCAAATAAGATCATCTAAAAACTATTTTAACATTCATCTATCACAAAAACATTTTCACTGATGTAGACATGCTACCCTAGCCTGGTCCTACCAGACTCACGTACGTACATTTTACTTGTCTATTGGTTTTGCCATAACCAATCGCTAAGTTTGGTCGTGACGTACTACAACTTAAATTAGCGCAGGACATCAATGTCATCATTCTCAACCACTCCCTCTGTTCGCTGATTGGACCGGTAAAAAATTGTTCGGAGAAAACCCAAGAACATGCCGCAAACCCAGATGAAGTACTGAAGGAAAATGAAGTACCTAGGAGGGCGGAGCCAGGCTAATCTTTTGAGAAATAAAGTGTTTTTTTTTCGTGACGAAGCAATAGCTAGTGGCTGTGCTATGTCAATGCGCTGGTGGTGGCTGGCTCCTTTGTCTTACCTACCACTCACATTACGACCCCTGGGTTTTCCAGAGCCCTCTACCTCCACCCCATGGACAAAGTGAAGAACTGACTTCACAAGCACACTACCAGTAGATGTTACAC
Source organism: Umbra pygmaea (assembly GCA_016801145.1). Classification (NCBI taxonomy): domain Eukaryota; kingdom Metazoa; phylum Chordata; class Actinopteri; order Esociformes; family Umbridae; genus Umbra; species Umbra pygmaea. The sequence continues at coordinate 16,061 of JACXGM010010608.1, read as the reverse complement.
CTAATACAAATTTACAGGACAGTTGGATTTTTTCGACTAGTTATGGGGCTTATCTAGCCTGATTCAGGGACTGGAACCAGGCGAAACCTAATCCATAAAAGGGCTACGCATTGCAATACCACACATCACGTGTTGGGTTGTTTATCCATCTTTTCCTAGACCCCTTTTTTCATATTTTAAAATATCAAGAAAAAGCCTACAGTTTTGACAGCTTTATTATAAGCGGGTCTCTGAAAGAGGAATTACAGTAGCCTACTGTTCTCACCAGCGAAATTAAGATGAAATACTTCTCTATGCAAACAGTTGTTTGAATCAGATTTTACAAGTTGCTTGCTATTTTTGTTCTGCCTATCCTTTTATTTATATTTTCTGTGAATTGTTGAGGCGTTGTTAGCTTGAATTCTCTCCCGCTGTCAATACAATTTGTGCAAATCATCCTCTGATTGGTTGTGGTAACATATTAATGGCTTGCACCTACATGGAAGTCTGCCCATATTCATAATGTTTGATTCCCAGACAAGATAGCAGATTGTGGCTTTTGATGGAGGTATTTAAATGTCTGCAGAAAAACAATTTCGAGAAACACACTTGAAATGCAAAACTGCACAGATGTTTGCTTGACTGCATTAACCATAGTGTCATCAGTACAGTACGGCTAGTAGGCTGATTGATATTTACAGTGGAGTCTGTATCAACCAAACATTTACATTGCATTAAACAAATGCATCACTAAAGCAGACTGGAAAACGAGTGCAATATAAATTAAGTGATACTGTACATAAGTGTTCAGACCTTGTTATAAACTATCTAAATGATCCATTTAGTAGGTGTACAGTAAGAGGAGTGGTGGAGGATAGGTTAATGTTAGGCGATGACCACATGGCTTGCAATTATTTTCTTTAGTTAAAAATACTAATTAAAACATTGATTTTCACAAAAAAAATTTTGGCAACCCTTTCATAAGCGCATTAACACACTCCAGACTGTGCGTTGCCAGGGAATTACCGTACAGAGGCCTTTGGCCTCAAGGCTTTCTACACTGCCGAGGTGTGTGGTTATTCCCTGACAACGCACATTATGTTGTGTAATAATGCTGACTTGTTCTATACTGTATATAGGGACACACCTTCATATTGATTGAGCTAACTCGTGCTCAATTGCTTTGGTTCCCTAAAATGGGGGGCTATATGAAGATGGTTATAATTCCTAGCAATTGGTTTATGGATGTACTCTCAAATCTGCACTTTTAATGTCTTAGTCAGTGTTTTACTTCAAATCCAATTAACTGTGTAAGAGTAAAGAGCCGAAAAACACAAAAGTTGAGTAACGGTCCAAATACTTATGGACTGCACTGGATATTAGCCAGTTTATTAAGTATATACAGTCTCTGTTAAGATCCCTTTGCCACCAGAAAACAAGAGTTTTTCCAACATTACAAGAAATGGTGATGCAAGGACATTATGTAGTTAGGGCTGGTTGAAAAGAAGTACATTCATGCTGTAAAAAGCCTATTCTATTCCCTCACAAACAGGCTCTATTGGGTTGAGGTTTGGGGTCAGTGCAGGAAACTGCACCGTGATTCTTCATATCAGGTAATGTTTTCAACTCCTCATTTGTCGAATGTCGGTGACCATGTTCCAACCTAAACAGCTTATTCTTCTTTAAAATTTAAAGTGAAACCCACTGTTATCACCTGCTGAAATGCCATTTGTCAAACTACTATTGTATTGTGTCAGTACTTAAAAACAGCAGTTTTTTTCCACAATTTGTTTTGGTCCAGACATTGTTGAGCAGTCAGAAAGGTGGCAATTTCTATTATACTGAAATGAGTTAATATGTCAACAATAATCATATCATGCTCATAGTCTGTTTACATCACTAATTTGATAAATTTTTACATGAAATGAGACAGTAACTCAATTCCTCAATTTCTTTAATTTTCCTGCCTGTTGTATATAGCAAGCCATAGCCCCATGACCCATTGTATGTATTAATAATCCATTGTGAGATGTACATTGTACCTAATGTACAGTATACTGTATATACACAATCTTGTTCCACGCCAATGTTTCCCCTCTTTATTTCCATCAATAATGTAATTGACTTGTAAACAACTGTGAAGGATCTAAATACAATTCCACAAGAACAGCAAAATTGTTTACTAATGCGTTGTTATACGCCTACTAATATTACACAAACTATGATGCCGCTATCTCTGTAATAAGGCATGTGAAAATTTCATCAGTATAATAATTTGGCTGCTCTTAATTATTTTGACTAGTAGATGCCACTAGTATACAGTGTAATGTTGATAAAAGCTTTGAGTAATTAACATTTTTTTGACACATTTAGTTGCAAAGCTTCATTGCACTACGCCCTCCGTGTAACCAGTTTAACACCTGTGCCATATAGCCAGGGGTGGAAACGTATGTTCTGACAGCTAATAATCTTAATGACTTTTTTAGGTTTTACTTACTTGTACCCTAACTCTGTGTTAGTAAAATGAATAAATAAATAATAATAAAATTAATTAATAATAAAATAGAGAAATCAAAACTAATTCATAATGTTTGTGATCTTTCCTGAGGATGCCGACACAGTTTCAAAGACAGCAAGAACAAACCACAAGATAAGACTCAACTCTTTTTTCTTTTTTTGAGGGGGGGGGGGTCAGACATGAGTCTACAAATACAGAATAGATCTGTACACTATGGCCTTTTACATCAGTCCCCCCAAGCTCTTCGCACTCTTCCAGGCACATTCTGTTCCAGCTCCTCTTGACCACAAGATGCCGCTAGTACAGGAGTATCCTGTCTAAAATAGTCAGGTTACACAACACTTCTAAAGGCTTCTTAAGGCTTCTAAATGATGCACACTAAAAGACAGCTCATATGGTCAATCCACTGATATTACGTTCAACACATAGCAACATGATGTTGTGTGACTGTCCACCAACTGTTTTATAGAAACTGTAGCCTGCTGTAATAGATGCTAGCCGGCAACTGCATTTCTGCAAGCGGCCCTGGCCACAAAACGTTGCCTGGTTTGATGAGTCTCATTTTCTGCTGTAGAGTCCGAATTTGGCATAAACAACATGAAAACATGGATTCATCCTGCAGTGTATCAACGGTTCAGGCTGGAGCTGGTGGTGTAATGGTGTGGGGGATATGTTCTTGACATATTTTGGGCCCCTTAGTACCAACTGAGCATTGTTTGTATTTAACTTTTTTTTTTTATTTAACCTTTATTTAACCAGGTAAGTTGACTAAGAACAATTTCTTATTTACAGCAACGACCTGGGAGCAATTAGGGTAAGGTGTCTTGCCCAAGGACACAACGACATTTGGCTCAGTCGGGAATCGAACTGGCAACCTTCTGACTACAAGTCTGACTCCCTACCCACTGAGCCATCTGCGCCCCGTATGCCACAGCCTACCTGAGTATTGTTGCTTACCATTTCTTTATGACCACAGTGTACCCATCTTCCAATGGTCACCAGATCTCAATCCAATTGATCACCTTTGCGATGTGGTGGAACCGAAGATTTGAATCATGGATGTGCAGCAGATAAATCTGCAGTAACTGGGTGATGAAATAATGTCAATATGGACCAAAATCTATGAGGAAGGTTTCCAGCACCTTGTTGTTTCTCTGCCATGAAGAGGTATGGCAGTTTTGAAGGCAAAAAACGGGGTCCATCCCATCTACATGACTAAATACATAGATTTTCTGCAACATGATTGGCTGATTAGATATTTGCATTAACAAGCAGTTAAACAGGTGTACCTAATGAAGTGGCCGGTGAGTGTATATTATGCTTAATCTCTAGTCCCCTTCTTACATCACTGTTATTGATAGAGATGGTGTCTATTTTATTAACTTTGGATTTTTTTTATTTTTTATTTCTTTGTATTATTAATATTATTATTATTATTACTACTACATTTTTGGAGTATGGAGGTAAATGCCCTCTGGTGGGTACCTTTACGTCTTCTGTGTGCTTTTGTTTTGTTAAATCTTATGTTATGACTATAGTAAAATAATAAGTGCTTTACTTTTTTTAACCAATATAAATTTATGTTAGTAATCAGTTTGTACTATCTTCATCTATGCCATTGTGTAGCTGGTGTAGCACAGTGAGTCTTGCTTACCTGTAGCAGTTGTTGTGGAACTTGTTGTAGGAGGACAGTGTGATGAGGCCTCCCCAGGCTGCCGACAATGAGAAGAAGATTTGGGTGGCAGCATCCTTCCATACCTACATTAACACAAACAAACAATTATAAACAGAGGAAATGTGTGTGTGCGCGTGCGTGCGTGTGGGTGTGTGTGTGTGTACCTTAGCATCATTAAGCTTCTCCCACTTAGGTGTGATGAAGTATAGGATTCCATCTCCAGCTCCTGGCAGGGTTACTCCACGGAACAATAGAATGATCAGAACTACATATGGGAATGTAGCTGTGAAATACACCACCTATGGATGGGAGGAAGTGTTTACTAAGCGTGTTGAGTGATACGTGCACATTCAACACTTGTAGTTCAAGTTCAAGATAAATCAAATACAAATTCAAATACTATACAGTTATATCTTAGTGAACTCCATAGACATGCTTAGATTGCAGAAATGGGAGAAAATACATTCCAGCATGAGCATGCACCATTTCATTTGGTAAAAACTATGGGACTTCCAACGTCATTAGCAGATCCCTCCTCATGACAAACTCCAATACGGTCAACAGAATGTATCAGACTATTAATTGAACATCAATGTATTACTTCAAAAAAGATGGTGTGTAATATTCTAAAATGTAATGGACGCACATATTTGACCTCTTTTTCATCTCTATGGGAATTTATCATAGAGATGATGTCCACCCCCTGGAGGCTGAAGGAGATACTACATGAGCATATAGAGAGAGAGAGAGAAAGAGGGGAAGAGATTTCACTTACTTTCCCTGATGACTTGATTCCTTTGGCCAAGGAGAGGTATACTATCATCCAGGCCAGAAACAAACAGCCTGCAAGGGGCCAGCGTATGTCTCCAGGGTACTCTATTCCTTTGGAGATGTGCAAGACGTTGTACCTATGGACAGATACAGTATGGTGAGAGGAAGAGAGAAAAAGCAGGTAAGTCATTCTGGATCAGAGCTTCTGATGAAACATTAAATTCTTCTACCTATTTAACAACAGTGTCTAAATCCTAATTTAAAAAATCTAGATTTGAATTCAGTTATGTCCAAAACTTTTTACTGTACTGCCCTCTCAATTATGTGCTGACAAAAATCTACTATGTATAGCGCTAAGCTCCTAACCACACATGCCCACTGGTGATGGGGTTCAAGCCCGGTTTCGGCTGACTGTCTGTGCCCTTCCTCTCAGCCTCCCTCTATATATTGGTTTCCCTATTCTGTCATTCCTGCTGCCCTGTCAATAAAAATCCCCCCAAAATACATTTTAAAATGCCGACATTATTTGATTCCACTGACAAATATTCAGTGTAAACTATGGTCTATGCTCTTTTTTTTAAACATGTTAATTTGACTTACTTGAAGTACTCCTCACTGGGACTGACATACGTTTTGTTATCCGGATAGGACATGTTAACCAGTTTGGACAGGTTTCCAATGGCTTGAGCTGACAGACAGAATGAGCTGTTCTTTACAGATGTGATGTTTTTATCATGGAGGACACACCTGTCTGTCACAACCAGAAACCAACACATTTTAAACAGGACAGATGAACACACTGGTTTACATACTGTAGGCCACATTAGAAAGAAAAGCATGTCAACAGGGAGACACACAGCTTCTCGTTCATCAAAACATGTATATATGAAATATAGCAAATATGCATTTGTTAAATATAGAGCATGTTGTATTTCCAAAATATTTACGTGTTTACACAGCATTATTTCTATTAAAAAAGGTACAAATGAGTTGTAATTTTAACTATGACCAAAAGAGGGCGGTCTGGGACACTGCGGCAATGCAGCAACTTCAGTACAGTAAATATGTCAAGCAAGCAATTTTAGTGCTGAATTTACTCAAACGCACTATGCTAAAATTAGATCTTCTTAATCAAATGTCAATGATTTTTCGAGGGAACTGTGTTAAAAGCATTCCTGTTATACTACCGAAGCCTTAATTGTGTTTTATATATAAAACAATATAACCTAAAATCCAATTTGTCAACATTGCACTAATTCAAAAACGATTGAGGTTGCCTACACGTTATACAATTCATAAATTCGCTTTTTGCTGATATATTTCAATAATAGTGAAGTAAATTACACATTTCGTCTGAAATGCCTAACTGGATGTAGTAATGGAACAATCGCAAAATCAATAGGATCAAAAACTGACTTTGTAGGTTTCATAAGTTTACATTTAGGCTATTGTTGTATATCACAAGAGAAAGCAATGCTTAACATCACGGACATTTTGCACAGTAGGCTACCAGCAGTGAGAGGTGTTACGCATTGCGCAATATTGAAGGAGTACTTGTGGGTGCAGGCATGTGTGTGGCTGGCTCGTGTGTTTGTGTGTGTTTGTTTTCTGGCGCATACTGTTTCTTACCTAAGAGGAGCATGTCTTTGTCCTTACAGTCCAACGTGTTCCACTCGTTCTTACAGTTAGCCCATGGCAGTGAGCCCTTCAACGAAGCGAACAGGTAGTACAGTGTCCAGCACATTATAATGTTATAGTATATGGCTATCAAGACAGATATTATCAACATGGCAATCCCGCAACCTAAAATAAATAAATGAGACGAAATATATAAATTACTCTTAAGCAGGCATAGGGGCTTGATATAATATAAGCAGGCATCATATCATAATAAGTAGGTTTAGTAGCATTTTATTTCAAAGTTGTTTATGTTACATTGTTTGAAACCGCTACATTCAGGACTATGCCATTTGTTTTTCTGTGCACAGCCTTTATATGCGCAGTTTACCTTGCAGGGCCGGAATGGCTTTCCACACCGACACGGGGCCCTGGCTGGCAAACTGTCCCAGGGAAACCTCCAATAAAAAGATAGGGATCCCAGCGAGGCACAACATTATCAGGTAGGGTATCAAAAAGGCACCTGCACAAGAAAATGGGGCAGTATTTCAAAGTAGTGCACAGGTAGACATACAAGTGCAAGATATTCCTAAAACTTGGCTGACATGATTTTAAATGAAGGTTTTATCGGTGTTAATTCGATTGCATCTCATATTTATATCTATTTCATTGGGTAATGTAACAATGTAACAATAATTACATTATTTTAATACGTTTAGATCAAACTAAATTTAAATGCAATTATGCATAATGATAATAATAGCAGTAAAATGCATTGTACAGATATATTTAATTAAGCATGCAAAGACTAGAATCCAAAACTAAAACCAAAATCCCTAAAAAAAGACTTCAGTCACTTAAATGCTGAAAATGATTTCTAGATGGGTGTTTTCGATAACTATTTGGATAACTGATCATAATAAAATTAGCCTACACCATTAGAAATATTGAATACAATTAAACGAAAGCAAATTGAAATGTGTTCAATACTAATTCAAGTGCAATATATAGTTTATAAATTACTCCAGTTCATTTTTGGTTCACATTAATACAAACATGTTATTAAATGTTACACAAACTGATGTTTGAAGACATTAAAAACAACAATAAGGCTGACTTTTCAATACAGTTCTGTTTCTCGAATTCGTTAAATTTAGCAATTTCGTTCATATCGAATAATGCGACTTTTTAAAACATAGCTAAATATATAAAAGTGTAAAAAACACAAATGGATTCACCAACGAATTCGTCAAAATAACACTGATCAGCAATGTCATTTAGCTATATGTTTTTGCTTTTTAAAACTTTAGTGAAATCTGTAGTGTAGGTACATTCTCATCTCTACACCACCTTACCTCCACCATTTTGAAAGGCTAGGTATGGAAACCTCCACACGTTTCCCAATCCCACGGCATAGCCAACCATGGAAAGGATGAAATCCAATTTATTTGTCCAGTTTCCCCTGGCCTTATTCTCATCTCCACTTTCGTCCTCATTGTCATCCTGGGGGAAAATTTGGATTCAAGCGATAAATTAGCCTAAGATATTGGACAGTAAAAGACTTTCATTAAAGTGGATCAGATCCCAAATGCCATTAACAGACGAAGGATTCTTTTCGTTATTCAGTCTCCCAAATTAACCACATATATAAGTTATTTGTATCAATGAGTAAGATCCAATATATATCCTAACAAGATTTGTGGCACTTTTACACAATATTATACAGTCCGTTTTATTAAGCGAGAGCCACTAATCTGGTTAATACAACAATTCTAAAACATGGCAAGACAAATTCACATCAATAAACACAAATCATTACAATCTCTGGCGCCAAAATGGACAGGTAAGGGAGAGAGACCACGCTTATCAATAGAACACAGAATTGCGCGCAGGCGGGCGGATTTGGTAGAGATGGGAGAAATGAGGAGAGAGGAATGCCCTCACTGGATAAGAACATTGGACAGAATTCGCAGCCTTATGTAACCCATTACCTAGATATCACACACTATGCCGTAACCAATCCCAAGAGAGAATGAAGTGAGGTTAATGCTTTCTATCTAGCATACCTGATTCCGTGCGGCGCAGTGCGGGGGAAAACATTCAGTGTACTGTATGCTACACAACCAACTATTTTAAAGTAGGCCAATTCGTTTGTCTCAAAATCGAAGATTATGTCCAGTCAGCATTAACTGAATTTTCAAAAACAGCTTTTTTAATAAATAGCCAACATTCTAGGTAAAGAAAGATATTCATAACATCCCAATACATGTTCAGTTGTACGTTGTGATAATTTAATATTTTACAAGCAATTATTATAAACTAGGTGAATTCTAATGCTAATTCAAGTGCAACATCTGGTTACGGAGTACGGCTATCGCGTAATAATTACTTTTTACATACCGAATCACATTTGTCTAGGCAATAGATCAATTTATCTCAAATCACCCATCATCAGAAGTCTGCGGTGCAGGAGATAATCGCAGAAGGCGTCCCATGAGTCTGTAATTACAACTTCTCCTCATCCGCGTTGTATCACCCCCACCTCGTTGTCCTTATCACCGAAAGACCCGATTACACATCAGCACCTATTTCCATCTAATAGACAATATGAACTACATGTCAAATAGTCCAACAACACCTCCAACCCGCGGTCCAACAACCCCTCTAAACTCTCCTGACCCCGGTTAACTAGGCGATCCACCCCATATTGAAACAATTCGTTTGAGCCCACTTACCCCAATCACCGCACAGGGCTGAACAGATGTGTTGCCATCTGTGCCCAGAATAATGGTGGTCTGGCTCATGGTGGTCCAGTTGTCCGAGGCGTTGTTTCGATCCCCAGTGGCCCTAAGCGGCTCCCCGTATTGAACAGGAATACCCCGAGCAGCAGAACCGCCTGCGGAGCATGTGGAATCCTTACGCAAGGCCGAGTTCGCAGCAACGGATCCAGGTACTGCTGGAGCGGCATTCTTAAACGTCCCGTACACTTTACTGGCTTCTCCAGGTTCTCCCGGTTTATTTTCCACAGGACAAAAAGTTTTGCTCTCGTTTGATGGTGGCGGTTGAGGAACAGGGTAAGTGGAGGACATTTGAGCATTATCCGGTATGTTTCCTGTAACTCCCACAGCTCCCTCGTGCTGATGCAACGGGTTAAAAACGGTAGGTGTGTTGGCAACCTGTTTTGTCATCTCTCTCTGTTCGGAGAAGTCCTGCAACAATACATTTACAGATGAGGAACCAGCTCAGCAAAAAATAATAACAATATAGGAAACATTAATAAAACGGCTATAGTAACAAACGCTATATTTACATTTGCCAATGAGAGTTAGCCTTAATATAAATTGAGAATGGAGAAAATGTACCGCGTTTTTTTCTCTCACATAAAACATGCAGGCTAATCACAGTTACAAAACGAATGAAAAAGTGGTGTTTATTTTCTGCTGTTTTTTAAAAGCCCTTTGTCGCATGCTTTTGCTCGGCTGCTCTGGGTTTCAGATCACGGTATAAGGGGGGGGGGGTCTGCTTCTCCCTTGCTGTATTACTGCAAGATTCTTTAATTTTACGCCCCATTTCCCCCATGTCATTCAGCACTACGCATCCGATGATTTTATGGGCAATAGACAAGCTGCCAGGCTCTCGACAGATCCCATCTCCCCAGCAGGCATGCATGATAACCGGCGTCCGACAACAGCACTGAGAAGACCTGAGAATGTAGAAATAGACATGAGCATACTCTACGCATTTGGAGAGAAAACAAAGCAATGTAAGAGTTTGCCGGACTTCATAATACGAACATGGTACATTTAGATTAAAGAAAACAATTTAGAAGAGAACGATGCGTGTTTATCTAGTATCTGCAGCTTGCATGAATAGGATAATTTCGTTGAATAAAAAATAATTAGTACATTCAAGATAAATGACCATAATTTACATTTATAGAAGAGATCAAACGAACGAAACAAATTAAGTGTTTTTAGATAGAACTGAATACTGCAGAGAAATAGATTAGTCTCAGAATGTAAGCGTCTGAAAAAGCCAGTTGTGAAAAGTTTTTGGAGCAGCTCGATAAACTTGGTTTCAGTACCACGGAGAGCGCACAACGTGGATGAATACAACCAATATCCAGCATGCAGTTTGAATATATAAAAATTTGACAAAAAACTAAGGCAACTTCCACCACGTGGAAAACAAGATAACGACAACGAATATAATATGGAATAAAGAAAAGCAAGAATGCACTCACCATTTCTGCAGAAGATCAGGAGGTGCTGATGTTTCAATGCCGAAACAACTGCTGTAAAGGCAACTAGATGTAGGAGTGGATTTGATCGTGCTTAGTGCAAAGCTTTCTATAGGCTACCTCTGTGGGAAAGATTTGGTTTGCGTCAGTACGGAGGAAGGTGCCCTTCGCGTGACATTTTCTTGATAATAAGAGTTTGATAAATCATTGGCCTTGGATTCTGATTTTTAAAGGGACACCGGGAGAAGACGGCGGGCTCGTGCGCATGTTGTCCACGCACATAACGCTCAGTGCGTGCGTGTTTGGACTGACTCATTCTGCAGCTGATTAATACACTTGTCTTACAGGGATGTATACGTACACACCGCGTTCAAATCCTTAGGGAGGATTTGCAGGTATGCTTATATGCAATTCGATTAAGGAGCAAGCATGACCACGCAATTCGTGATACATGTTTTAGTTTGTGTTAGATACGATAACATTGATGCTGTTTCTATTTTAAAATGTTACAGTTCGCTACAGGATATGTCTTTGCATGTAGCAAATGTAATAAAAGATATAGGCCTAATAGTTACAAAATATTATATTAGTCAGGTTATCATAACTTTGACTTTTATAAACCATGTCATTATTATTAACATTAAATACACATTTTCTTTTAAAGATAAAATTGCACGTTTTAATGTTAATAATACTAAATGATTAAAAAGCCTGTGTAAGTGCATGTGTTTCAAAGAGATTGTGTAATTTTTTTCAACAATATAATTTGTATATCCTGTATATTTATTAAATGGTATTCATATATACACTATAACACGATTTAATTCCTTTTCATTTGATAAATGTATTGTGTGTTTCGTTGCACAATTGCAGACTAACTTTTTTTTTAAACCTCTATGCTATATATAGCTAGCCTAAAAATGTATGAAAACTTGCAATTTGAGTGCTCGTCAGAGAGATAAGAATTTCTCCAGTAGGTCTAATCCTATAGATATACTTGGTTAGATTTTCATGAAAAAAGCTGGTCATTGATTAAATTCTTACTCAAGGAACGGCCTTTCGGTTTTAGAAACACGTGTTACTTGAGGTAGGCCTTTCGGTTACAATAGAGGCTTTGGAACTTTCTCTGTAGGCAACCGTAAATAGCCTGATCTAATATTTAATTGCGCTTGGTTGAGCTTTTAAACATTTGTAAAAGGAATGTTGGCCTGCTTTGAAATTGGTTTATTATTGTTTCGACTATTTCAAAGGCTGCAACTAAACCAAACCCTTGAAAATAACGAAGAAATAAAAAGGCTAACCGGGTTGCCAACTCTCATGCATCTGGCGTGACACTCACGCTTTCAGCATCAATCTCACGCTCTCACGCACACGCAAGAAATGTCACGCCAAAATCAATTTTTCTCCCCTTTCAATCCGTTAATTTTCTGTTGATGACTAGACCACAGCGTATTAATGACAGGAGAGTAGTCCCACAGCTGTAACATCTGCCTAAAACGTTCTCACTGCATGATTCTCTGATCGTTGATTCGCTGAAAACCTTGCACCTGATACGTCAGTTGCGTGTGAAAAGTTCAGAGAGTTAGGTTCGGAACATGGTTCGGAGTCGGAGCCCACTGCCAGGGTTGCCAACTCTCACGCATCTGGCGTGACTCTGACGCTTTCAGAATTAAAAAAATAAGCGTTTGCATTCCATTAGCATTTTTTTTGCATAAATCATGGATTATACTAAGTACACAAGGATTGACATTTCTAAAAATAGGGTTAGGGTTAACAAAACTGTTCTCCGCGCGCAAGCACGGGCACGCACTGAAATTTTACCGAGTCTCACGCCAGCCAAACTCCCAAAGTTGGCAACAATGGGCTAATACATAATGTCACGCATTGTTTTCAGTCGAGCTCAGGACCGTACCCGTGGTTTATCAAAAGGTGCGATAATGACTTGAAACGCTTGCTGCACCCGTGCGTCTATATCGGGGCCCGCTATAGATAGGGCCTTGCTCTAATGAATTAGCCTGCTACTCCAAGGTTTAATTACTTTGTCAACAGAGAATAATTATTATTGATTTCCCCTTTCCTTGTCCACTCTCACACCATTCGTGACAGACAAGAGGAGCGCAGGACATAGACTCGTAACTGGGCTTCGTGGGCTCTTAAACATGGCCACCGTGGCAAATTTTATAATCATTCAATATAGACTTAGGGTTAACCTGAGGAATTTCTTTTTACGATAAGCAAACGAAACAATACAATTGGGATAGTATTACGTATAGATCCACATATAAATGGGCATTAGCCATACAAATTAAGATTATGCTACGAATCATTTTAGTAAAACCCAAATCAATCAAAGCCAAGTACAATCTATACAATTTGAACAACTGTAAAGGCAAAATAAATCACACGTTAAGTGTTTCGGGAGAGTTCTGATAGTGCTGATGTAAACTAACAGTGTAATTTCAAAACAACCCACAACATTCTGTATTCGACACTTCTTCACCCTAGATAGACCTATCAGCATTTTGATAACATAGTAATTGATTACACGCGACACATATTTAAAAGATTACTGCAGATTTTTTTCTGAAACAAACGTAAGCAAATAAGATGTCTAACGCCTGAGAAAAGCTAAGGGTCAGTTGCACTAGGGGAGCATAATATCATACTCCTTGCGCCATTGCTCAACGTAACCTTTTTGCTCAACGTCACCTTTCCTTCCCACTGACTTTCTCCTCCTATGGGTTGACAAGGAGAGGAGGCAAAGGGTGCAAGGAATTTAAAATCGAGAATGTCCTTATCTACCTAACCGCCCAATGCATCTGGTAATTCCATGAATTCCAAGAGACTGTCCAGACTATCAAAATTTTTAATGTTCAGACATGAAAAAACATTTATTATTGTTCAATAACGTGACATTAACAATAACAGGTTTTGATTCGGTGTGTATGTTATTAACAATTGTACTGGACTAGCGACTGGAAGCGAGGAAAAGATGAGAACAGGATTTGTCGGCTTATAACATGAAGACAATTTAGGTATTATTAGCACACCTGGTAAAATACGCAGACGTGTTTAAATTATGTTTTTAAGCAAAACCAAATCCTGGAGTCACAACCAGATCATAAACTAGCTTCACTTTCCATTTCCAGTTTATAATTCATGATCTGAGACTGAGTGTAAAAACGTTCTGTTGTCAGCAGAGCTGCTTAATGGAGCATGCTGAAGGAGAGTTTTCATTATCTTTCAGGGCAGTTTCTACCTTGAGGGCAAAATATTTTAGTTTGCCCATTTTAGTGGTGGATAAATCAAATAGATTTAAAATATGTCATGTCAAATTGCGCTTTGGTTAAGTGTAGGGCAAGTAACTGAAAAGATGCTTATTCAAATCTTGTATGCCACAAGGTGAAATACTGTATCTGCTCTCATGCCCTTGAGCATGTTGCTCATTTTGATGTTTTCATTTTTATTATCTTACCATGACTAACTTTGTGCCCTGATTACTCAGTTCTACCATAACTAACATTTTTATGTACACAAAAAAAAACTGTTGAACGAATGTAATTAAATTAAGCAAAACTTTTCCAACAAAGTCTAATTTGTTTGAAATGATTTGTTGTAATCTTCTATGAACTTGAACTCATTTAGTCAAGACAATGGTGTAATTCCTACTAGATAAATATTAGCGATGTCATTTTCAAATCTTCATACTCATGAGTACCTTGGACAACATCACAAATGTTACATATTCACTCTGAAGTAGTTCTGATTTCCATTGTAAACTTGCCAATCAGTAATATCTGTCAGACCCTTAACTGTATCCCAAACCTCCCAGATTTCTCAAAAAAATAATCTGCTGAATCTTCTGGGAAACTTGGGAATTTAACCACTTCACCAAAACATTTCAACCCCACATGCAAGGCACAAGCCTGCTAAAGGATTCCTTTAGACATCTGGTATAAAGTGTAACAGCAAGATGGAGTTGCTTTAATCTGAACATTCATGACTGTAGTGGGTGCAAAAACATTTTTAAATACATGATTGAATTACTTTGGAAACATGTACATTTTTCTTAATAGTTTAACATTGACAGATTAATTGGTCAATATACATGCAAAAACAGGGATGATAGAACAATTCTGAAGTATCAACATACAGAAGAGCATGCTGGGAAATATCAGATGGAAAATCAAATCATTCCAACGTAATTCTTTTTCATTCAATCTAAATGATTTAATGTTATTGATCTGAATTTGCTTCAAATTGTGTTCACTGAAAGCATTTTAATTACACAAGGGAACAAACACAATTAATTTCCATAGCTGAAACATAATCTGTATTGGCATATCTACCAACCCACATTGTCCAGTATTTGAGTGTAGATGGCTAGACTGACATAACATACAATCTCTGTAATGTTAGCAGAACGAGGCAAATAGAGGAAATATCAGTGACTGTGAGGAGGGTGTGTATGGACTTATTCACACATTTCATCACTGTCTATTTCAAAATGCAGTAACACTATGTTTGGAAATGTCAGAAAAGTCTGTCTGTAGAGGCTCTCTAGCAAGGCTACTTAACTCCGGTCCTTGAGGTCTAAAACAATTCTGTCCTGCTAATCCTGCACTGCCAGGCTGCTAATGTGAGCAACATTTCAAACCCTAATTTCTCCTTCATCGTCGTCAAATTATTCCTAGGTTATTGCTGTAAATAAAAACCTGTTCTTAAAGGAACAAAGCAGACTCCTAAACAGATCAAAAACTTTGTGCCGGTCATGTGTCCGACATGACAGTCACAAAACACACTTTCTCAGCATGTTTGGTTATTCCCAACTCCGCCACCGTTAAACCAAAAACCTTTGGTGACATCACTTCAACATCTTCAAAAAAAAAAAGAGGCATCCAGCTGCAGCCCCGCAGACCCACCTCTGGCTAAACACCACTGGCTGGACACCACTGGATGGACAGCATACGTTATTTCCGTTTTCTCCGTCATTTCCGTTTTTTGCAGACGTCATTTTTGTGTCGTTATAGGGCTCAACAGTCCCGCCGCTCCTTTATACAAAAAGAGATTGTTACTATTCCTTACGTAATCCCATATTGGAATGGCTTAATTGATGATGTGCCTTGGAAAATGGTTTGGTCCTTACCCTTCAAATATATACTTACTAACAAAGTGAGAGAAGTTACGTTTAAATTAATTCACAGATTCTACCCAGCAAAGTGTGTTCTTAAAAGGTATAAACCAGATATTGAATTAGAATG
>JACXGM010010607.1:0-26565 GCA_016801145.1 Umbra pygmaea | reverse complement strand
TAAATTAAACTCTATTTCAGGCTACAACGCAAACGCAGTTGGTTAATATTTATATAACATTAACTAGCTGACTTGCAAAGGGAGCTTGTTGTCACTAACTTTCAGTGGCAATTACATCCAGTTATTTATCTGACAATATTTCCTGAATTTTACTTGTAATATGGGCTTAAGGGAAAAGGTAGAGGCGACTTGCAACTTCATGTCTGAAAGGGGTAACCCAATCAACACCACGGCTTGTTGAGTCAGTGGCATGAATCTAACGTGCGTGAACTAAATTAACCTAAAAAACATTAAGTTTAGTACTGTTTTCCGAGCTCACTCACTTAAGGCTTGTAGTCGAGAAGGGTTGCTGTCTTGACGGCGCTTAAAAAACTGGCGGATATCCATTTTTAAAATCCATTCATTACATGAGACGCGATAGTGTAGGCTGGGGGCGGGGCGCTGTGTCATGACGACATCTTCTCATTCTACCGTAATGCAGCGCAATATGGATATACTTCGTTTAAGGTTTAACAACCTATGAAACTAATAACGAACAATATGAAACTAAAAACAATATGAAACTAAAATGGCATACGCTTGATTTAGAATGGCTTAGGAAAAATAGGCTATTTAGAGGTGGCTAAACGCAATTTAGAGGTGGATAAACGCACTTTAGAGGTGGGTAAACGCTTTTTCCGAATTTTGGGAGGTGCGTAAACAGCGTTTACGTGCGTTTAGCCTCCACTACATTACTGACCTCCTCCTCTCCTAACCGTTCTGCAGACACTCATAAAATTAAAGTTAGGAAGGGCTGTTTTATTGAGGATTGTTGCACTGCAGCTTTCTGATAGCCATGTTTCACTTAGAAGAAAAAAATCTAGGTTGTTTGTGGTTATTAAGTCAATGACTAGAAGTGATTTATCTTTAAGTGAACGGATGTTTAAAAGTGCTAATTTAACAGTTGTATTATTGCTTTCCCCCACAGCAATTTTAGTTTGTCATGTAATAGGCAGTAGATTAGATGGGTTTGCTATCTGGCTTGAGACAGCCCTAGACTATAAGGTTGTCACGTTCGGTGTCCAATGCACCCACAGTAGCCTCTACCAATTCCAGTTATCCTGACACACATGAACGCAGAACTCATCTCAGATCGCAATCACCGGAATAGTAAACACCTGCACCCAGTCACCAGCAGTATATAGCCAAGTCACAGTTTCATACTCTTTGCGAGGTATTGTCATTCCAGATCTACTGAGCAATTTAATAGTATTGTTTGCCTGAGTGTTATTGACCGACTGCTTTGTATTTTTTTACTCCTGAGATCGCCCAGCCCCAGTGTACTTCTGCCCGTGTGATTTCTGTGCCTGACCCGTGCTGCCTCTATCGTTTACCCAACCTTGGATCCTGTTTCTGTGCCTCTGCCCGTGACTATCAGTGTATGACACCAGCCTGGAAAACCATTTTGTAGCAGGATCCTGTCACTGTACCTCTGCCCTGTGTATCTGTGTACCGAAGCTTGCCTGTCCTCACCTTGTTGTCTAGTGCCTACGAAACAGTTCATACTCCTGTCAATACCTATTACTACATTAAACCCCATTATCCTACAGTCCTTGTGTGGCGTCGTTACATAGACATTCTGTTGTGTAAAAGAACTAGAATAAAGAAAGATACAGGCACGCTGGGTTCCCAATTGTTCTGTAAACATTTGATACTGTTATCATAGCGGGGACCTGACACATATCACTGAAAGCTGTTTTCAGTTGTTTTTGGTTCCGGTTTCCGCTGTGGGAGGGGCCGAAGCTTTCGAACCGGTGGAATGGGGGGGCTGCAGGGCCTCTCCGCTTTCTGGTTGGTATCTGGGGACTCGCAGCAATAGAATGGGATAGTTTTATTCCAGCATGAACCAGATCCTCCATTTTTTTAGAGAAGGTCAAGAGCGACTGGTTCTCTGGTGTCACCAGAAAATCGCTTCCCTGACTGTTTTCCACAAAGTTGTCCTTGGAATCTTGGAGCGCTTTTAATGTGACACAGTCTGTTTGTGATGAGCTTTGTGGACAAGACTCAGCTGAGATTTTGTCCATGAGCACTGATTGTTGTGGCTGCGTCGTGCTATCATTGTCCTTGTGGGATGTGTCAACAGCAGTTAGTTCATCCATTTCACCCACTTTCCTCAGTTTTCTGAGATCACTCTGATAGGGGAGTATTGTATTTTCTTTCTCCTTCTTTGGTGAAACTATAAAAGAATGGAGGAAATTGTATTCCAGATGATCTGCAAGCATTCGAAGTCCAGAGTTGTTTAGATGAATTCCGTCCATTTTAGAGATTTCTTCTCTCCCAGAACAGGTCAAAATTGCTGATGAAATTCAGACCTCTGGAGGAACATGCGGGGTGAGCCAATTTTGTAGTGCAGTCTGCTTAAGCGACCTATCCCTTTATTAATTATTGGCAATGGGCCTGATATATGTACTTTTTATACTCTTGTAGAGATTCAAGTGTGTCAAACAGGCCAATGAAGTCCTTTTTTTAAATTTCAGACTGCTGATTTTGAGTGTCATTTGAACCTATATGTATAACAATTTTGTCAGAAGTGTAGCTTTCGAGGATTTCTGGTAGTTTCTCAGTTATCTCGCTGACAGTTGTGTATGGGAGACAGTTTGTTATCATACTCTTACTCCTTAATTTGCTGATTTTCAAGTCCCCAATGAGTATAGTGTTTGGGTATTTCGGCTGTGTAGCCTGTGTGAGAGCTTGAGGAATTGCCCCTGTGTCATTTTGTGAGAGGTGATGTTTCTTACCATACTTAGGGTTGTTTTCCTTAGGACGGCAGGGTTGTGAAATTGTGTTCCTAGGAGGTGTAGGCAGCTTTGTGGGCTGTGAGTACTGCTTTCTGGTAATGGTTTTGGATTTTGCTGGTGGTTTCAAGCAGGGCGACTCTGGTTTTGAGAGCAGCTGGTATCTGTTACCAAGCTGAATTTTTTTTTGGGTGGTTGGCGGGCGGTGTTTCTTTACATTTCTCTGTATGGTCGTCCATGTCTCTGAGTACGTTGGGGTAGAAGTCATCACACGCTTGGGGATGGCACCTTCGTGATCCCGCTTAGTCAGCACCTCAGCGTAGAAGTTGTGGCCATTCCATGGGATGGTAGTGTCTGAAACTGCCACCTGGGACGACGATACCAGGAACAAGTCCAAATATTGTTCACCATCCTGTATTTTGTAAAGGGTGAAAATCCTGCTTTTTAAATTAGCCACTCTTAATGTTAGGCGACAGCACTCTGTACATTCTGTACAGCTGGAGTCCATGTTGGATTGCTCTAATTCTTCAAGATAGCTTTAGAAGGTATTCCGGGTAGATGTATAAACAGCCTCTGTCCATAAGGTGAATAAAAAATAGCAGAGAAAAAGTCTAAAGAATATTTAGGGAAAAGAAAAGAAAAAGAACACTAAAGAAAAAGCAGAGATAGAACAGATTGCAAGCAGAGGGGAGCGGAGCCAAGCAAGGACACGTTCTTCTCCTTCAGAGTCTAGACACACTTCTCTGAAGCACAATCCAGTGTACTTTTATGTACATTACTACACCGTACAGCAAAGCAACACACAACTTTCAAACAATCAAACATGTGCAACACACTGTAAGGTCTGTAACACCACTGTCACACACACTACATCAATGCAGTTTGGTATGACTGAAATACATTAATTTTAAATAGAAAAATCAAACTGAGGTTTCGAAATGCACGTGGAATTGGCTTTGGGGTAGTGGTGAAATTAATGAAGAATGGTGTGTGGATTGCCGCTCTTGGTTTGATCCGGGCATTATGTTCCATCATCATCAAATTTTTATTTGAACTTGGATTTTTAGTTTGACAGTTTCTGTATTGGATGCACATATGCTTTGCAAGGCTATGGAATGTGTGGCAGTGAGCGTTTTAGCTTTCTCTGGGTTCGCTGCCATACTCAAAGCACGTTAATGCTCCCGGGGAAGCTGTGCTAGTATGCAATAGGTTTATCTACCTCGTCAGTTGACTATAAAATAATTTGCTGGAAAGTAAATACAAGGTGCTGGCAATTTCTTAATTTGTTTTTAGCAATTCCTTAAAAAACTTGAGCTGATAATCAAATATCTCATTAGCTCAATTTGGAAACTATTTTCATCTGTGTAGCTGTAGTCTGTCTTGAACATCCGGTTCTAGTTCATATGGCAAAAACTTCTCAAGAGTTGAAAATATTGAATGCATGCAGCCCACCGCATACAATGCATTGCAGTGCACAATTCCAGATGCAGAGTTTCAGCGAATTACGCAAAGGGGTTGACGCCTGTGGTGAAAATGGAGCATAACTTAGTCCTGCAAAAGAGCCGCCGCAGTTCGGACTGTATTCATTAAGAATGAATGGACCTGTGGGTCGATGCATGTGATCTGTTCCCGGTTGAACACTCTGATGCTGCAGGTTTGATGGAGTCTTTACAGATAGCATAGTAGAGCATAAAAACATGATGGTATTTCAAAAGGTTATACACATTGTAAGTTCAAGTTTTGTGTATTATATGCAGCACAATATATTGTGTTACACACAGGAAACATACCAAAGTACAAGTTGTACTTTCTCTCAAAGCAATCATAATTTTTTATTTCACCTTTATTTAACCAGGTGGGCAGATTTGAGAAATGAAAAACATTTTATGTGATACATTTCAGTAGAGTGGTACTAATCTTAACTTCCATTTCACCTTCCATCAGCAGCTTCTGACAGAATATTCACAGAAAGAAGCCTGTTGTCTGTTTTAATGTGTTTCTTTCCTAAACCAATATTTCATGCACAAAAAAAAAGTGTTGCTGAAGAAATATAAAGTAAACCCTTCACCCACATTTTAGATGAGGAAATATATACATATCTTTAGCATGTCAAATGTCAATCCAAATCTAATAATTCCATTCTTGTCTTCATAAGATTTTAGTCAGGTAGCACATAACCTATTTCTGGATCACCGATAAGCACAATTGTTGCCCACTGAAAAGATGCTGACATTTGGAATGATGGCTCTGAATCTAATCATACAAAGGGTTATACAGCATTCATTTAGGCTACAAAGACATTAAAATAGGCAGGTCTTCAGGCCAGTAGGCCTACTGTTTTATGTTGTGTGACTCATGTATTTTAAAAGCAGAAGATGTTTTTGGCATGGAGAAAGTTGCTACAGCAACTTTCTGCTCACCTTCTTCACTCAGGGTCAACCAGGAACAAGCAGTGACTGGCAAACGGATCTGGCCCTGGCCTTTCTCTGACACCACAGTCCTGGCTACATGATAGGTGACACAATGCAAATAAGACTCACGCCACTACAAGCATGGGTCACAAAATGTTATATTAATAGAGAAAGCACTCTGGGTGAATTGAAAAGCCAGAGCACAGCTAATGGAGGTGAGTATAAAACATGAAACAAAACACAAAGGGCAGGACAATTCCTTGGGGTGACTGCAGTCGTAAGTGGCCATTACTGTGGGTCTGACTAGGTTGAAATCTGACTTGCTTTATAAGACAGCTCCGTCCCTGACCTTAAGTGAGCAGTGTCAGCAGGTGTTGATGCACATGTAACAAACTGGCTCTGTCCACCACAATCAGGGCTAAAAGTGTCAATCCTCTGTATACACTGATAACGACCACCAACAAAGCTTAAATACCACCCCAAATAATTTCACAGGCCCTGCGATTCAAGGGAAAAAACGACATCTAGTTCTCAGAGTGAATAACATAACTAATATAAATGTGATCAGTGCTTCCCGCTAAAGCATCCAGTACAACTGTATACACTGTTCAAAGAAATTAAAAGAACACTCAAATACCACATCTGGTCTCGATGAACAAAACATATTAAAGATCAAAATCTTTCCTGTACATTGTGCAATAAATAAATAAATCATTAAATCAAAGGCTGTTCCAACTTCGGTGAATTTCTTCACGGCAAATCATAATGTGACTCAGTAGTGTGTATGGTCTTCATGTGTCTGTATGCACTCCTGACAACGTCTGGGCATGCTCCTGATGAGACGGCAGATGGTGCCCTGGGGGATCTCCTCCCAGATCTGGATCAGGGCATCAGTGAGCTCCTGGACAGTCTTTGGGTCTAATCGGTGGCGTCGTATTCACCGATACATAACATCCCAGAGGTTCTCAATTGGATTCAAGTCTGGGGAACATGAGGGCCAGTTAATGGCACCAATGCCTTTATCATCCGTGAACCATGAGAGGCTGGGCATTGTCCTGCACCAGGAGGAACCCAGGGCCCAATGCACCAGTGTAAGGTCTGACGATGGATCTGAAGATTTTATCCCAGTACCTAACAGCAGTCAGGGTATCAATGGCTAGCATGTCAGTTTGGCCAGAAACATGCACACCAATAGCCTGCTGAAGGTCATTTAGTAGTGCTCTGGCAGTGCTCCAGAAAGGAGCAGATCCTGCTGCTGGGTTGATGATCTTCGACTGCCCTGTCCAGGTCTCTTCATGTAACGGCCCATCTCCTGGTATCTCCTCCTTGCTCTTGAGACTGTACTGGGAGACGAAGCGAACGTTCCTGCGCCGGGACGTATGGATATGCCGACCTTGAGGAGCTGGACTACCTGTGCAACCTGAATGGACTGCATGCTACTAGCAGTGACAAGGACACTAGTAAAATGCAAAACTGAAGAGTCACCTATTGTCACTTTCATTTGCACCAAAACAGGTGACATTGATTCACAATTGATCTTATTGTGCAGTGTATATTAAAGTGAAAAAGTGGCTTTGCCGTTGTATGTGAATAATTACAATGGGGGCCAAAAGATTGGATTCCCCCAGAACTGTTCATGTTTTTAAAATAATACCTTCATTCACTAAGAGGGCATTAAATTGATTCAAATAAATATCCAAGATATTACCAATGTTGTAAATGTCTATCACTGATTTATTATTAATTATTCGCAAACAAATCGTCACATACACACGAAAAATCTATTTTTCCCAAAACTATTGCTTGGGGAAGGTAACCTTGTTGTGTAACTCACTTTTTTCTTCTTCATGCCTCATATGTAGGAAAAGGTACACACTTTGGCAGACATTTCAACACTAAGTGAAGGATTTTTAGGCACACAATACATTCATTTTTAGTTTGCATTGTTCCCCTTTAATAACCTTAGAATTAGGTTGAACTCTTTGAATTTGGTCCAATTGTGGGATATGCATATTATGGGATTGAGGCTGATGGGGGAGTGTCAATGTGTTGCCACTTTAAGAAAGAACATCTGGATAGGGGAGGAGAGAGTCAGGAGAGGGAAAACTGAACACCAATGAGACGCATTGTGTGCAGACACAGTTTGTGACACCTTGGTGAGGAAAGTCGAATAGGGTGAGGAGGAGTGTGGCAGGGGCTGGTTGGAGACAGAAGCAGACAGACATACATAAAGAGGCTACCAGCCTCAGCAGAAGATTGACAATAAGATGAGTGTTTACTGCACTTTTCTGCGAGCCAGCGATCTGTTGTTTTGGTTCTTGTGTGAGTCCTGGAGATCATCGTTTCGCCTACTGGCAACGCGCGGCACGGAGCGTCGAGACAGCGGCTCCACAAACAGACCACTGCAGACATACAGCAGGCTGGTAAGTGTTTCTGTGGCTGCTTCGCGTGATCTATTAGAGGAGAAGCTGCTCTTTCATTATGAGCCGTTGGTCTGCTTATTCTTGGTTTTATTTCTTTCGCTATTTCTGGTTAACTGTTGCAGTGAACGTTGAATATCGTTCCTTTGCCAAAAAGCCACTCTTCTCAAACTGAGACTGGCTGTGTGATGAATGAAGGCTCCAGGTACATCACAGGTGTTTGTGTGGCATTGCCGGCTGTCACAAATTCCCTTTCTCTCAGAGATGTGGGAATTGCCTGCTCTGAGCTCTCAGTCAGATTACACTGAGCCGAGTTACAACTGCTTTCCTCTCCAAAAGCCTGAGGGTTTGTCTGGCTGCGGCTTTGACTAATTCTAGTGTAATATGCTCATATGTTGTGTCCTAGAGGAAGTCACTGAACAGGTTTCAGAACAGATTTCAGAGGCTTCTATGTGCCAAGGCAGGTTGAATTAATGTTGATTCTTTGTATGAACTCCTCACCTCATAACGGGTGCTAGATTTATTAGCTCTGGTCAACAGTAATACACTGCTGAGGAACAAGAAGCTCATTTGGGCTCTAGACAGAACCATGCTCTACATGGGTCTCTAATGCATTAATAGATCCCTGAAAAATAGAAAGAGCTTTTATTGCAAATTGATTCTACTGAAAACATTTACCAGTAGCCAACCAGGATTTGATTAATTAAGGAATATACACCAGTTGCCTGTAATCATATCTGGCCCTTGGGTAGTAAGATTTTCAATCATTTTATTGCTAAATATAAACTACCAACATTGGGGTTAATGTAATCACTTAATTGATTTCATCCCAGTACTGGTTGAAGTACACGTTCTTTAATCAATATTTATAAAGCACTTTGCTGTTAGTTGATGTGGAGAGGCTTTATTGGGAGATTGTGTCCAAGATGGAGGGGCAATAGAGGGATTTTATACCAGTCCTGAGGGGCAATAGTTAGGTTAGCTAGGAAAGTTAAACTAAGCACATCCAACCTGGGAGATGGTAGTTACGAACAAAAAATATCAAATAAGATTCACACCAAATATTATAACATTATCAGAAAATGTGGCCTTGTCTCAATTTAGGATATGGCTGTTCACACATCAGCATCTCTCTACGCTAGATGGTGTGAGACTTTAATGGTCAAACCGTATCTAGTTCAAGCATGACGCTCCTGCCCCTAGCTAATGTAAAGATACATCATTAGAAGCAACTATGGACGCCGCAATGTTGCACGCTATTCAGATCTGGATGCTGGACGGCATGACATTTGTTGAATAAAATGTAATATAATATAACTTTACTATTGCTTCCAGGGGCAGTTTTAAAACTGCAAACCAACCCATATGCAGTCCTCGAGGAGCCAGTTCAGCATCAATGATGGATGTTTCCCTCAAACCAGGTTTCTTGCTACACTGACTAAAATCACACAAGCGCTCTAGGAAATGGCAATGCAAATTGTTGTCGTGAAACTTGTTATGTATATACTGCAACACTGCAGTCATTTTATGTAGTGTCTGTGCATTGTTTAAATAGTTTTCCGTTACATAATCATTGTTTTTACATGTTTGCCAATTAACAGCCATGGAATGAAAAATAATCTATCATTGAAGTTGGACTGTAAACGTGCTTCAGTAATGACCACCGTGTTTTTGAGATGCTATCTGTGTCTGACTATTAGTTCATCCTTCATTCTTTCTCGATGCCTGACAATGTGCTCCATAGACACATCACAGCAAAACATGAGAATGTGTTTGTGGCTTTTAGGCTAATGGGTATGTTTGTTGTTGTTGTTTTTTCAGATGCATGTCTTTTTGATCTGTGAAAGAGCAGCCAGCTGGTCTCACATATTGGCATCGAGGAAGCTGTCACAGTAAGGGCTTCTTGATGGATTTTTCAACCCTCCGTATTTCAATACAATCTCCTCTGACCTCATTTTGTGTTCTCTCTTGGAGCTTTAAAACACACAGATCCTCTTAAGATTTTAAAAGAACGCCTTTGTGAGATAAAGCCACCTCCACTTATTGACACCAGAGGTAAAGGTGTGAAGAAAAGACTATACAAAATCAACAACACGGGTAATGTGGTAAATGTAATGTTAAATTTAATTTGAAAATGCAAAGAAAATGTTTATTTTCAAAAAGAAATATATCATTTTTATAATTTTAAAATTTAAACTTATGTTGATGAAGAGTCTCTGACAATGTGATTAACTAGTTTACCACATTTTCAGTTCTAATTTTGCTCTTTGTTTGGGCCAAATATCTCCTTTTTTCCCACATTTTCTTTTCCTACCAATTCCCACTAACCCTGCCTTGTCAGCAGCTCCACAACAACTTGGACAGATCTGTGGGATGAAAAAGGGCATGCACTAACAGTCAGGTTATGGTTGACAGGATGACAGCTATTCTTGTGTTAGTTTTCTCACTACCATAATGTTTTGAGAAGCTATCTGTATAGCATGCCAAGTCTATAATTTGAGAGAATCCATTAGAATATATGTTAAATAGGAGGAGCGAACACTTTAGCACCATGAATAATTAGCACTTGTTTCATGTAAAACTAAGACAATCCAGACCTACATCGGCTACAAAGTTGATGTGGGCGAAGTGTATTAAAGATTCATGCAAACAGCTGTTCGTGCTACAGGACAGTCAGCAGGATTCATATTCACGTGCCAGATCAGGGTGGAAGTAGTTTGAAAACAATTTCTCCATAAAATACAAAATCTGTTTGTGTTTTTGTGCTATAGAGAAGCAGCATTACGTACTTATGCCACTGTCCACAGTACGAGATGAGGAGAGCGAGAGAGATAAAAATAACATACACAACACAAAAATAGAGAGGACGGACGAGGAAAAACGTGATGGTAGGATGAGGTTAATGTAGTAGATCACCTGTCATCACCTGGCAGCGGATCAAAAGAGCGCATTGGCAGGCGGAGCACAGGAGCCACTCCTCAGTATGCTGAGAAACAACTTCTCTGAGGTAGACAAGCACAAGTGTCTGGCTGCAGGCACGAAGTAGAGAGGGGCTGGGGGGCGGGGTTGGCAAAGGTAGAGGTGTGAGCACACATCTCTCGAGGTCTCGAGGCAACAATCAGACACTTTGAGATGTCACCTGAGAAGAAAACAAGAGAGAGTGATGAAGAAAGGGACCTTACTGTAGGAGGTAAGGTGAGGAACTAGGGAACAATTGAAGACAGCGTTGCCTTTAGAAGTGGAGTGTGGAGGGAATAATAAAGAGGATGTCGCTCGATAGCGCACCCACAAATCCGAAATGGTCCGTATCGTCAAATCATCAGAAATGTCATAATTTAATTAAAGGGTTATGCATAAGATTAACAGTGTGGTTAAGGTTAGAGTAAGGGTAGCCTTGAAACCTCAAGAGCGCAATCTCTCTGAAGAAGATAATGATTATCAGTGAGAGAGAGAGCCTCAAAGTTCAAGATGTACCCAATTAATTATCTGGTAGTTTTAAATTATGAGCATTTTTAATTACTGAATTCTTTCTTGTTTTTTTGTCAAGTCTATTTACTTTCTGATGCTAAAAGATAACAAAATCTTTGATGTTTCTAATACAATGTTCCTGATACAATACTGCAGAGTTGAGACGTACATTTCATACATTTTCATGTATGTAGATGTGCATTGTGCAGGGATGTATTCTTGAGCCAAAAGCATAAAACATGTTCAGTTTTACCTCATGGAAAATGTATACAATGAATCTTCCATGCAAATTTTTTCTTGGGGACAAGGAACCTGTGTGGCTTTTGAAGAATTAATAAGCCTGTCTCATTTGGACGTGTCTACAGTTGCTGACAGCCTCTGGAAGCCCCAGTTTTACATTTTCTTGACAGTGCCTTTGATGATCACTGATAATGTCGCGAGTCTCCCAGGGAGCCAAGCATCCGACAATCCAGAGTGAGAGAGCCAGCAGAGACCTGGTCTGCTGACGTTGATAGAGCTTCATTGTCGGGCCACTCTCCAGCATCGCACCGTGGGCTTAGCTACATTTACACCATGTAGCCTATGTCCGACTGACAATAGTCTTCACACATCTGACCAAAATCATCTCTGGATGAAATTCCTGTGAAGGAGTGAGGGAAAGGCTGTAAGTGTCGGGTCGCGTTGCCACTCAGCCAGTGTGATCCAGATACGACCGCAGAACGTTCAGCGGTGCTCTTTGTCAGAGTGATGTGTTCAGCCGGCTCTTTTGAATGAACCTGTACAGCAGCATTCAGGGGCATCCATAGGGTACTTTTAACTTTGCTCACATAACACATCTAATTTCTCCACATTTCGAGGAGAACTTCTGAGGTTTCAAGTATTTTTGTTGCTTGTTCCAAGTAGAGAGGTATGTAATACTGAAATTCTTTTGTACAAAAAACGTGTAAAAAGTATGTAACTGCTAGTTGAACCACTCATACCAAAAAAAGACCTGTAAAAACAGCAGTGCTTTGTGTTTTATCCAAGGTGATCTCACAGAATTCCATGAAATTAACACGGACCATTAACTTCAAAATCCGTGGCAGTTTCACGGAATTGCATTATGATGTAGCAGAGTGTAAATTGCGTAGATTTGGGAGTTAACAGCAAGGGAGTGGTTCTGAGTGGTTATGGTTAGGGTAAGGGTTTGGGTAAGACTTAGCTTGAGTTAACAGCAAGGATTCTGAGTGGTTAAAGTTAGGGTAAGAGTTTGGGTAAGGCTTAGATCGAGTTAACAGCAAAGTCTCACTGAATTCAGTGAAATGAACACGCCATCACATTCGTCTGCCCATCGTGGACTTTTCTGCACTTCCGTGAAACTGCCACAGATTTTGTTCTGTGTTCATTTCACTGAATTTTCTGCATTTCGGGAAACTGCTACGGATTTTTGTGTTCATTTCACGGAATTCTGTAAGATCAGGTTGGCTTTATCTAATTTTTTTTATTGTGTACTGCTTTTAAGGCAATGTCAATCTTTGAAATACTCAAATTTACTGGAAATTTCAATTCTAACTATAAAAAAATAATAAATTTCAATAGAAATTTTATGCTGCACTTAGATTAAAGCTGTAGAACAATCAGTATTTTTTTGACCAAGCGTACAAAATTATAATTGATTCAGTGAGAAAGTACTTTCCAACCCCCTGTCGTGAATTTGTATTCCTGCGGTTTTGGAGGAATTCTGGAGGAAATCTCAGTGCTGGTCTCTCATTACACAGATTGTGAAGGAGACAGACATCAGACTGTGTTAAGATTCAGACTCCCTCAATACCCCCCACAGACGCTGACGTTGAAGGCAGAGGGATTTTTCTTTTGTGAGATTTCATCTGGGAGTTTGATACCTGTGCTTTTGATTAGTCACTGGTGTAGGTGTGGCAGAGCTTGCCACATCATTCACTGCAACTATTTGGCAGCCCCTACATGTAATCCGTGTGGAATGAAAGATGATTGGATTTTCTCACTTACATTTCAATTGAACCAAAGCAGCATTACACTATTCATGCAGCTGCTCTTTCACCAAAGCTCTGATTAATTCGCAGAGGGTACTGGATACAAGCCTAGAACTACAGGGTGACCGAACGAATGCTCTCACTGTTTGGACTTATACATATTTGTTTAAAAACATTGCTATGTCAGGTTAGTTCCAACTAGCCTGTATTGGTAATGCCACAGCAGACTATGTGTGTTATGGGGACGTGGAACAATTACTATGGGGAAACCACATCTTTGTCAGTGTTTGTGGTGACAGGCTGTCATTGATAACTGATCCTTCTTGGAACCCACCTAGTTCACAGTGCTATTATATCACATCACATCCTAGCTCACAGTGCTATTATATTCCATTACATCCTAGCTCACAGTTCTATTATATCCCATCTCATCCTAAATCACAGTGCTATTATAATTCACAACATCCTAGCTCACAGTGCTATTATATCCCATCACATCCTTGCTCACAGTGCTATTATATCACATCACATCCTAGCTCACAGTGCTATTATATTCTATCACATCCTAGCTCATAGTTGTATTATATTCCATCACATCCTAACTCAAAGTGCTATTATAATTCATAACATCCTAGCTCACAGTGCTATTATATCACATCACATCCTAGCTCACAGTGCTATTATATTCCATCACATCCTAACTCACAGTTCTATTATATCCTATCACATCCTATCTCACAGTGCTATTATAATTCATAACATTCTAGCTCACAGTACTATTATATTCTATCACATCCTGTCTCACAGTGCTATTATACTTCATAACATCCTATCTCACAAAGCTATTATATTCCATCACATCCTTGCTCACAGTGCTATTATATCACATCACATCCTAGTTCACAGTGCTATTATATTCTATCACATCCTAGCTCACAGTTCTATTATATCCCATCTCATCCTAAATCACAGTGCTATTATAATTCATAACATCCTAGCTCACAGTGCTATAATATCACATCACATCCTTGCTCACAGTGCTATTGTATCACATCACATCCTAGCTCACAGTGCTATTATATTCTATCACATCCTAGCTCACAGTTCTATTATATCCTATCACATCCTATCTCACAGTGCTATTATAATTCATAACATCCTAGCTCACAGTACTATTATATTCCATCACATCCTGTCTCACAGTGCTATTATACTTCATAACATCCTATCTCACTGTGCTATTATATTCCATCACATTCTTGCTCACAGTAATATTATATCACATCACAGCCTAGCTCATAGTGCTATTATATTCTATCACATCCTAGCTCACAGTTCTATTATATCCCATCTCATCCTAAATCACAGTGCTATTATAATTCATAACATCCTAGCTCACAGTGCTATAATATCACATCACATCCTTGCTCACAGTGCTATTATATCACATCACATCCTAGCTCACAGTGCTATTATATTCTATCACATCCTAGCTCACAGTTGTATTATATTCCATAACATCCTAGCTCACAGTGCCATAATATCACATCAATCCTAGCTCACAGTGCTATTATATCACATCACATCTTAGCTCACAGTGCTATTATATTCCATCACATTCTAACTCACAGTTCTATTATATCCCATCACATCCTATCTCACAGTGCTATTATAATTCATAACATCCTAGCTCACAGTACTATTATATTCCATCACATCCTGTCTCACAGTGCTATTATACTTCATAACATCCTAGCTCACAGTGCTATTATATTCCATCACATCCTAGCTCACAGTGCTTTTTTAATTAATCAAATTTTAGCTCAGTGTCATTATATTCCATCACATTCCTGGCATTCTGTCTTTACATAGGTTTAAATAGGTTTACATAGGGTTCCCAGTAAATATAGCATTTTTTTCCATCCCTGGATCCCCTGTCTTGTTTGTTTAGTTCTAACCTGCAGCCTCAAACGGGTCTAGAGGGGTTCAGTATGGTGTCACAAATCCAATGTGATTAATCAACACTGTCTGTACATTCTTTTAGTTTTTTGTGTCATTGAGATCAGAACTACAGTAATTACACTAGTTGTCTTGTCGCTATGGAGACAAAACATCTAATCAAGGTCTGTATATACTGTAGCTTCTTATATTCTTCTCTTATTTTCTGAAATGGTAACATTGGGAGTGCCGTCATTAGTATTTTTTACTACTGGGCAGTGCAAGGGAGAAGGATTAGATGGGTACAAGACTCTAGGTATGTGAATACAGATTTCATATGACACGTACAGGACACATAACTCAACATTTCACATCTCTGTG
The DNA here is from genome assembly GCA_016801145.1 of Umbra pygmaea. Taxonomy (NCBI): domain Eukaryota; kingdom Metazoa; phylum Chordata; class Actinopteri; order Esociformes; family Umbridae; genus Umbra; species Umbra pygmaea. Next base: position 11,185 of record JACXGM010010607.1, on the reverse strand, counting down.
CCCTGTTGTGTCCCCAGCTATTCTCCCACACGCAACACCAGTGCAAATCAAAACAACAGTTTTTCCTAAAGTTGTCAACAACAACTCACATTCTCATGTCTCCAGAATGATTTAGGACATGTGTCTTGCCTCTGGGCTTTGTTGGCCTGTCACAGGGGGGCTATTCGTCATTGGAAATGTGACTCAGACTAGCTGGACATTTCTCAATACCCCCTAGTGCAGCACTGACAGAACGTCTTCACATTGGGCAGGTCTCCAGCAATATCATTTTCCACAGCCTGATAGCCCAAGGCCTCAAGCAACTGGAATAAAAATGCAATAATAGGAAATTGATTGTATATGTAGTGGAGAACAGACGGAGCTGCAGGCTCTGTAAACTGCCTCTACATGCCAACAATCACTTCTCACCAAACTCATTGTTCCAATTGATGATTAATGAGACTAATAAACCCACAATTGACTGGTCTGGTCACTGAGTTCTGGTTGCCAAGAAAAACTATTGCGTAAACACACAAAACCATGCCCTTTTCATAGACCTTTTGTCAGAGAAACACAAAGGGCTGGTCAGATCTACAGATCCTTTAGTTCCACATTCTTAATTCATTTTCAAATGTTGTATATGAAGAAATGGATTTCCACATAGGTGTGGAATATTAGGTCTTCTTTCAGCCCTGTTTGCTTTTTATCACATATTGTTTAACTTTTTTAATGCAAATGTAGTTGTTATTGAATTACAGATCAACTTTCAGTTCATAAGGATGATCACAGTATACAGTAACCAAGTTATCACCCTGAAAGTTGATCTGTAATACCTAATATCAACTACATTTGCATAAAAATGTTAAAAAATATGTGATCAAAAACAAACAGGGCTGAAAGAAGACCTAATATTCCACACCTATGTGGAAATCTATCTCTTCATACCAATTTTCATATCACATGTAGATATAATGATGTCCATACCAATACAAAGGCATCTCATCTTCTTTTCCTATTTGATCAGCTTTGCAGTCTTACTCATCTGTCCTATTATTATTTGTGACATGGATGTCTTCACCTAGACACGCAAACACTAACTGACATGTCCGCTAACAGCCACAGATAATCGATTTCTCCGCCCTCCAGCTGAGCTTTGACAGACCCAGAGAACCATAGTGAGCTCTGTGCCCGCCCCTCATCGCTGAGCCTCGACGCAAGGCAGTAATCGGTCATTTATTTTCAAACTGAGACAAAAATAAAACGAGGCAGAATAGAGGCCACATTCAGCTCAGGGTGTGGCGGGTAGAGGACAGTCACTGACATAGTAAACAGTTTCTGCCTCATCTTCATGAGACAATGGTGAGACGAGATGAAAGGACATGTGGCTATTTTAATGGACTCACCTTTATGTATAGGCTACAGCTGAATGATATTTTATGAACTTAGATCAAAAGTTCATATTTGAGTGCTGTGAGGATAATCATCATCCGTCCAAATAAAGCCTTCTTAAATGGAGCAGAGTGGGTCGGTTGACGAGTGTGGCGATAAGTGGAAAGAATACGTGATGTGTGGATGATATGGGCAAATTGTAAATTTACTATCTTACTTTAACTGATAAATTCAGTAAAAGAAAGGTTGAACATGACAGGGAAGCTGTTCTCCCCGTGGCGGGGGGTTGGCTGCAGTGCTTTAGCGGCTACTAATGCGTGGGTTTTAGCCCTCAGTGTAACAGCGCAGACGGATCCAGTCATTCCACGTGCTGAAGACTGCACACAGGGGCATCAATATTTGAAGAGGTTGTTACAAAGCTTGGTACCCTATGCATCTTTAATGGGGTCTGCCCCTCTTGTCCAGCACTAGGAGGGGCTTAACTGCTGGAGCGCTGCATTTGAGAACTGGCAGCCTTTCCTCAATGAATAAGTAAAGACATTCAACCAGGCAAAGAAACAGCTGGCCAACTCCTACTCTATAACAAGACGATTTGTTTTCTTCTGACAGCACTGCTGTTTACACTCTGATGATAACTCAACTCCCCGGCACTAAAGTGAATATTAAAATACTTGTCTTGTTATCTTCACGCATACAGCTACCATGCAGCAAGCTGCAAGGATGTTTAGTGATTGTAATGATTTTTTGCAATCATAGTGAATGCATCCTTTGCCGTTTTATCTAGTTACACGCTAAGATCTGTTGCATGTAGCCCGTGTTTAATCCATTACTCAGCCTCTCTCCTTTCATAGTTACCTATTTGTTATGAAACAAATTAGCAAGTTATTAACAGATGGCTTTGCTATACAACATATCCACTTATTGCATCTCTAATGCAGCAGCTGAGAGATGTTTCACTCAAGATTAATTGGCTGTTTTTGAAGCCCTTTCTATTAATTATCATACTGTCTCACGAATACATTCCCTGCAACAGTGTAATACATATTCATATTCATTTTACAAGATGCTTTAAAATTGTTCCACCCTTCGAGCAAAATAGTTGTCTGTAAGGAATATATTCACATGTTCAATAGTACGCTTTTTCTGAGCAGGGGGTGTGATCAATTTGTTCCCTGTCAGCATAAATCCATTTTAGAGGTTGGCTACACATTACAGAAATTGTTCAAGGGGAATCAGACAACCCTGAAATATCACAGCTCACATAGCTACCAATATAGTGCAGAGGTCTCAGCAACACTTCCTTGTATACCCGACTCTCTTTCTTTAGCTCTGGGGTCCAGGAGCTCTGCTATAGCGGTAATATATGCCCTTATTGAATACAGCTTTTGATCAGAGTGGAAGTGCTCTGGGTTTTTACCTTTGAGGTCAGAGGGAAACATCAAAAGGCTCAGCAGTTTCATCCATAATGAGGATGAGAGCCGTGAGAAATCCCTAATATATGAGGACGCCTCTCCCAGGTCCTTGGCAGCAGTTAGCCCTGTGACCCGGAATAGGACGGCAATGGTGAGACAAACATCACACGGTGTAGTGTGTGTACACCGATACAAACACATGAACTGACACACACACACGCATACACAATCTTTAGTGATTTGTTTCCATTTTAAAGTGGTTGTTTCTGTTCCACCAGTGTCCATCCTGAGGCCGGTGTGGAAGTCCCTGGACAAGATGAGGTGTTTCCGTAAACGTTCCATGATCCCGTTCCTGGGGCTCCTGATCACCTCTCTGCTCTTCCTCAACCTCTACATCGAGGACGGATACGTCCTGGTGAGTTTTCTAATACATTGAGGATGGATTTGTCCTGGTGAAATTTCGAATACATTGAGGATGGATACGTCCTGGTAGGTTATTCTTATCTAATTTCTGGATATTCCTGCATACGACATCATATTTGTATTTTACAATTGAGTGACAACATTTGTATTTTTAGGAGGCAGGTAACAGACAACTGAGGGAGACTACGCACCCACCTACCGCTGTGAGATATGCTCACACTTCCAGAGACCTCACTAATTTCTCTGGCACCATAAACATAACGTACCGTTACCTCGCTGGGAATCCACCTCCACGAAAGAGTAAACATACGTTTTATTGTTGATGGGTGGAAAGGGGGAACCTAAATGTAATTTATTTGTTTCAAATAATATTTGACCTTGTAACATAACTGTTTGTGTTTACAGAATATCTAACCATTGGGCTATCTTCAGTGAAAAGACAAAGAGGGAATTACCTGATGGAAACGATCAAGTCTATTTTTGACCAGTCCAGTTATGAGGAGCTGAATGAGATTGTGGTGGTTGTCCACCTGGCAGAATTTGACCTGTCCTGGTGTGAAAACCTGGTGCAGGATATCTCCAGGAAGTTTTCCCACCACATCATCGCTGGGCGTCTGCTAGTGATCCACGCCCCTGAGGAGTACTACCCACCACTGGATGGGCTGAAAAGGAACTACAATGACCCAGACGACAGGGTTCGCTTCCGCTCCAAACAGAACGTGGACTACGCCTTCCTGCTCAACTTCTGCACTAACCTCTCTGATTTCTACATGATGCTGGAGGACGATGTGCGCTGCTCACGGAACTTCCTGACATCGCTTAAGAAGGTGGTGACCTCCAGGGAAGGCTCCTACTGGGTGATGCTGGAGTTCTCCAAACTGGGCTACATAGGGAAGCTCTACCACTCAAGAGATCTCCCGCGCCTGGCCCACTTTCTGCTCATGTTCTACCAGGAGATGCCCTGCGACTGGCTCCTCATTCATTTTCGAAGCCTGCTAGCCCAGAAAGATGTGATTCGCTTCAGACCCTCCCTGTTCCAGCACATCGGATACTACTCGTCATACCAGGGTGTAGAGAACAGGTTAAAGGATGATGACTTTGAAGAAGCATTCATAGATCTCCCTGACAACCCACCAGCCAGCTTGTACACAAACATCAATGTATTCGAAAACTATGACGCTACCAAGGCTTATAGCAGTGTGGACGAATACTTTTGGGGGAAATCCCCTTCTACAGGAGACTTTTTTGTAATTGTCTTGCATGAACCAACTAAAATAAGCAAAATAAAAATTGTGACAGGAACGAGCGATCGCCATCTTGATATCCTGCACCATGGAGCGCTAGAAGTTGGAGAGAAGCTTGTGGGAATGAAGACAGAAAGGGTGTGTTCTTCCTACATCACGTTAGCGGATTTTAAAAATGGCAACATTGAGGTTCAAGACATTGACCACAAGATTGCTTTTGACATTGAATGTGTACGTATTGTGGTGACAGTCAGTCAGAAAGAATGGCTGATTGTTAGGAGTATCAGCTTGTGGACTTCACAACCACCCAGTCAATTACACACTGAGGGACCATATCATTTAGACTGAAGTTCAGTTTGATTAATTAACCTAATTTATATATAATGGATGGCTGCTCTATGGTTTATATTATATTCTATTTTACATTGTGCACATCAGAATTTGAAAGTTATTGGGTTGTCAGAATTGTATGTTTGTTACAAAATAAAAATACCTACATCTTTGTTAGGTTTCTTAAGGAGCACTTGCCAAATGTGCTGTTCAAAGGTATTACAGACAATAATTTGTGGATTATAATCGGAACCATTGATTAGTATAATACTGTGCAAAAGATTTAAGCAGGTGTGAAAAAATGCTGTAAATTATGAATGTTGTGAAAAATAAACATGTTAATACTTTATATTTATCAATTAACAAAATGCAAAAGTGAGTGAACAAAAGAAAATATCAATCAAATCAATATTTGTTGTGACCACCCTTTGCATCAAAAAAGCATCAGTTCATCTAGAAGAACCAACCACAGTTCTTCTGTGGATTTAAGCAGCCTCAGTTGCTGCCCTCTCTCTTCATGTAATCCCAGACAGACTCGATGATGTTGAGATCAGGGCTCTCATGCCATGCCATCATTTCTAGGACTTCTTGTTCTTCTTTATGCTGAAGAAAGTTCCTTAATGACTGTTGCTGTACATTTGGGGCAAATCAGATGCCTCCCTGATGGTATTGCATAACAGATAAGTATCTGCCTGTAGTTCTCAGCATTAAGGAGACCAGTAATTCTGACCAAATCTCCAACTCAGCCCCAAACTTGTAAGGAACCTTCACCAAGCTTAACTGTTGCCTGTAGACACTCATTCTTGGACCTCTCTCCAGCCCTTCGGCGAACAAACTGGCTTCTGCTACAGGCAAATATTAAAAATGTTGACTCATCAGTCCAGAGCACCTGCTGCCATTTTTCTGCACCTCAGTTCTTGTATTTTTCTTCATAGTTGAGTCACTTGGCCTTGTTTCCACGTCGGAGGTATGACTTTTTGGCTACAAGTCTTCAATGAAGGCCACTTCTGACCTGTTCCGGCCCCAATGTTATGGAATTTTTATATCAGGTCCTCCACTAGTAATAGCTTAAAACCCTTTTTTTTTCTTTAGCGTTCAAATCTGCAACTGAGTAGGAATCCGTATTTACTTGTCCTGTGCCATGTCTACATGTATTCTTTGTTGTGTACTATCTATATAGATATAGATTATTGTACAGCACTTTGGTTGGCACTTGTGACTTGACTGACCTTCTAGGGACAGTAGATGGGTGTACCAGGGTCCCACTGTCTTCTGCCAGTTCGGAGCTGATGACACTGCTGGACATCTTCCAATTGGAAAGCAAAGTGAGCATGATGTTTCCTTCATCTTCTGCAGTAAGATTACTTGGCCGACCACTGCAACTACAGTCCTCAGCGTTGCCCGTTTCTTTGTGATTCTTCAAAAGAGCTTGGACAGCACATCTGGAAACCCTGCCTGCCTTTAAATTTCTGTCTGGGAGGGAACTTGCTGATGCAGTATAACTACCTTGTGTCTTGTTGCTGTGCTCAGTCTTGTCATGGTGTTTGACTTTTGACAGTATACTGTCTTCAGCAACCTCACCTTGTTAGCTGAGTTTGGCTGTTCCTCACCCAGTTTTATTCCTCCCACACAGCTGTTTCTGTTTCAGTTCTGTTTTGATTGTGTTCCAACCTAGGTATTGGATTAATTATCATTAGCACCTGTTGGATATAATTATTTCATCATACACCTGATGATTGCCTACAAAATCCCTGACTTTGTGCAAGTGTACCTAGATGAATTGATACTGTTGTGAAGGCAAACGATGGTCACACCAAATATCGATTTGATTTAGCTTTTTCTTCTGTTCACTCACATTGCATTCTTTCAACTGACAAACTACTAACATGTCTATTTTATTTAGCATTTTTACTTTATTGCATTTTTTCACACCTGGCTAAAACATTTGCACAGTACTGTATTTTTATTTAGTAATAATCTATGACAGTATTCCCTTAATGTGTTTCTTCAAGAAAGGCAACTATAAAGAGATTAAATTGAAATGGTGCTTTAAGATTGCTGTGTTAGTTTACTTTCTAGTAGGGAACATTATTTGCTTTCGCCAGTCATCACAAAAAGTGATACAGTGCAGTATAGAATGAAGAAAACTTTTCTCTATTTTACTTCAGTGTCTAAATTGAAGGATGTTTGGTTATTTTTTCCTAATTTTACAGTGTAGAGAAAAAGTATGTGAGCCCTTTGGGATCACCTGGATTTCTGCATAAATTGGTCATAAAATATCAACTGATCACAATAAATCAACGATTATAGACTAAACTAATTATAACACAATTATACTTTTTCATGTCTTTATTCAACACAACATTCACAGTTCAGAGTGGAAAACTAATGCAAAATCTTAAATTTATCAACTGGTTGACCCACATTTGGCAGCAAAAAGCTCAACCAAACAATTCCTGTATTTGCGGGTTGAATAACAATCAGAAGGAATTTTGGACCGTGCCTCTTCACAAAACTGTTTTAGTTCAGCAGTATTCTTGGGAATATTCTTGAATCGCCCTCATGCCACAGCATCTCAATTGGGTTCAATCCCGATCTCTGCCTGGACCACTGCAGAAAGCATATTTTCTTCCGTTATCTTTGCATTTGGTCATCATCATGTTGCATCACCCAACTTTTGTTGAGCTTCAGTTGGCAAACAGATGGTCACACAATACATTCTCCTGCAAAATGTCTTGATAAACTTGTTGTGCCAGAGTTGTCGTAGTCATCTAAGCTCCCAACTCTGCGTTTGAACGCCGGCAAAGTCAATGTCTGTGCCCTTCTTCTCTGTCTCTCTACCTGTCTCCCGATCCTCTGCTTCCTACACAGTAAAAATGTCAGTGTTAAATTAACAGTCTAAGTGTTTAAATAGGTCCAGTGGACCTATATACTCACTGAAGAGTGTTAATTTAACACTTAGGGTGTTGATTTAACACCAACATTTTTACTGTGTACTGTACTGTCATTAAAAATAATCTTTAAAAAGGCCACCAAAATGTCTTGCTACACTTGGGAATTATTTTTCATTCTGCCTCAAGTGCCTGAGGATTTGAGACTATATTTGGATTATATACATCCTAGTGAACATTTACCCATAGCAGATGATTCGGCATGAGCGATAGTTAGTTTTTATAGTGCAATCTGCGTATGCAATTATCGCCTGCAATGAGTTAAATGGGAGAGTGACGTGGGTCCCTGTTTTTGTGTCCCTGGCTATACTGCCTCAAGTGCCTGAGGATTTGAGACTATATTTGGATTAAATACATCCTGTTGAACATTTATCCGTAGCACATGTTTTGGCATGAGCGATATAGAGACAATATATTTAATAAAATTTAGTGTACAGCATATCTTTTACAATTGTTATTAAAACATATTACATTTTTTTTCCTATCAAACTATTTTAATAGTTCCTTAAACACACAATAGACTTTCATTTGATTATAATTCACTAGCTTTAAAATGAATTTACAACAATTATTTAATGCATTGGAATTAGTGCTATTATTCTGGAAAACAAAATATGCATTTGTGTTGCTAGCATAATTTAGTGTTGCTGAATGAACGGAAATAAGGGATATAATGTTTTGGTTGTGTTTACTACCCCGACAGGTAAGGTGCTAACCTGTCACATTGACGGCAGCAATCAAGAAAGAGGTTGGAGTGTTTCAGTGTTTCAGTGTCTATTTTTCACTGAAACTAAGACATACACCCCAAATAAAACTGTCCTTTAGGATGTATTATGCTAATAGGATCTGATAGACTCAGATGAGATTTAAACGTTTCTTAATGAGCTATCTTATAGGAATCTGTTTTAGGCTTATTTGCAAGGGGGTAGGCTTAGACCCGGAAGTTGAAGCAGCCCTGGGTGGATTCTGTTTCTACCTGGCTACCACCTTACGTTAGCTTTCCATTCATTCCATTCATTTTAGGGGTCATTTTGACAGCAAATAAATTTACATCCGAAGTATTTAAAGACTCTATTTTGTCCATTGTTTTTTTCTAAAGAAACAGGACAATGTATAAAAAGCTCCTTTACCTTGTATCTCACGTTATTGCCCTGTAGCAGCCGTTTTAGTGAAAATATGCTAACTATTTTGTCATAACCACTCGACTTTTACCCTAGAGTCAGGAGAAGCTCGCAGGCAATCGGGGGGACTTGGAGGCATACAGTCAAAAATGTGAAAATAATTATTCACAACACTCAAAAGTTTTACACTCATGGACAACTCCTACTCACGTTCTCCTTTCTCTGCAAGAGGCAAGATTCAGAATGATTCAGATTTATCTTGGCAAACCTACGAGAAGTATTACAAAGTTCAGACACGTTACTCACATCATATCTATGTCATCACGCTACCACAGAAAAAGTGCTTCTAATTGACTTCACTTGCTCTCCATAGGAATGAATGGCGTCTGTTCGTCCATTTATTATACTGTCATTGCTTCTTTAATAGGATTTGCATAGGAACCATAAGTGTGGTGCTGAGTGCTGTTTTTAACTTTCTGAGGGTGACAGATTTAAATAGGAGTGTTTGACTGAATCCCAATATGCTTACTACATACTACATAATAAAAGATCGTACTGCGCAGGTGGTGGTAAAGTACGTACTATTAAGTACATAGTAAGCGAGTATGCTAGCATTGGGACATACTAACACATCATAACGTTGCATCTAAAATTAGACCACTTCCACGAGCGATAAAGCCCGCGAAGTTTGAAAATTACACATTTGGCACAACCTGTTCGTATTTCATTTAAACTTTATTTAATATTGGTACAATAACAAAATAAATAATGTAATGACACATTTATTATTACCTAACTTTTGGATACTTACATTTAAACACTGCCAAAGTTAGGCTGCATCTCAGTACGCATAGTATGCATACTATATAGTATGCCACACTACGATTAGTATGTCCCAAACCATAATACGCAAATATAGTATGTCAGTAGTCCCCGGATGATCTAGTATTTCTGTGGGATTTTTGAAGTATCCAACCCTGCATGCTTTTTGGGCTGAAAAAGCCTACACTCTTTTGCGACACTGATCCGACTCTGGTTTCTCTTCAATTACGCACAAGCTTGCATGGCAGAAGAGGAATCATTAGTTGAATCCCACTCTGAACTCTCTCTTTTCTCTCTCCCTGTCTTTTTTTCTACCTTGATGGACTGGGGAGCTGTACTAGTAACAGTGGCTTGACCGCGGCTAGTGCAGTCTCCCCAGGTCCACGGAAAAGGCCGGACCAGAAGGACTTTGGAGGACGGACGGGGGTAACAGTGGCATGACCGCGGCCCCCGGAAACCCCTAGCCCACGGACCACCCCGGACCCTCGGAGCTGACGGACACAGAGGGAGCTGGAGAGTCTACCCCGCACTCTCTGGAAGACACAGGAGTTCGGGACGGAGATTACGAGGAACCGCCGAACCAGGAACCCAGCCGCTGAACGACGGACCACCTGAGGACTATTTGGAGTCCTGACAAGCCTGATACTACTCCTTAAAGGAAAGTAGCCCTACTTATTCCTCACAATTCTACATCACCCCCCCTCCAACAGTACATTACCTTGCCCCCCCTGAAAACCCCCTTCTTTTTCCACCCTCCCCAGGAATGTCTACCCGGAGGCACAACGCCATCCGGGTGACATGGAACTCACCACCCGGATCAGAATTACTACAACGGATTACATTCAGCAGGACAATTATACAGAAGGCACTGGGGTTTTCACCAGAACATTTGCACTGTTTATTTAGAATGCCAGGCCAAGGTAATATCTTTGAAATTAGCTTTAAAACAACTGAATCACTAGCACATTTCTGGAAAATCTCAACGGATATACAATACAAATCAACCTGTGACCAATACACAATAGAACCAATTTCAAACATAGACAGGAAAATAGTAACAGTGACCTTTTTTAATGAGACGGTGAAGAGCAGTGACATCGAGACATGGCTGTCAAGACATGCAGACATAACCACAACACTCCAGGAGGTCAAGGATGAGGACGGGGTGTGGACAGGGGCCAGAAGAGTGGAGGCCAAACTAAGAAGGGACCCAACTGGAGCACTTTTGCACATACCCGACACCATTACACTAGGACACAATAGGGGACACATCTACTATTATGGGATGCCAAGACTGTGCAGGAACTGCGGCTCTTTAAACCACTCAGCCGCAGACTGCACAGTCATCAAGTGCAAGACATGCAGTGGGGAGCACTACACCAAAGATTGCACAAAGGAAAGGAGGTGCAATCTCTGCGGTGAAGGGGGACATATCTTTAAAGATTGCCCGACATCTTACGCCAACAAGACCCGTCACCAAAGGGAGGCACCTCCGGACCCCAAGGGAAGAGCAC
>JACXGM010010606.1:6119-20347 GCA_016801145.1 Umbra pygmaea | reverse complement strand
TCCCCTGTGTTCAGCTTTACATATATACAAACACACAGTCACAAGCGCACCCACTAACACACACACAAATACACTCTGGTAGCCTCTTAAGCTCATGTGACAAACCATTAGGGAGAGAAGCACGGCTAATGTGTGGAAGCAGGCACACCATAGAGAGTGATGATGTGTGGCCAGTAATTGGCAGCATAATGAATGAGATGGGGAGAGAGAGGAAGAGAGAGATATTGAAAGAGAGGGACATTGAAAAAGACCAAGATGTGATAGAAATTTGATTTAGAGGAACAGAACATTCCAAATTAGTGAGAACAATAACAGGCATGTATAAAAGTATTTGTTCCAGTTCTGCTCCAATCCACCTGGTTTCATCTGAATTCAAGCTGGAGCCAAATCTACTCTTTTCCGTGTCTCCAGATGGAGGGTTGACCACCGCTCATCTAGATGATATAGAGGTGGAGAACAGCCTCGTTAAAAACGCCACAGCTGCTAAAAATGCCAGAGGAGAATCTGCTCTGATATCATGAAACATTCCACAAGCACATCTTTTATTCATCCCATATCTCCTACACTGGCATACTGCTATTTTTTCCTTTTTACGAATGACATGAACAAGGTTATAATCCCCTAGTCTCCTAAATGGAGCCTTGAGCTACTTATTTTAATGGATTGTCCAGCCACTGCCAGTGTATTAGTTTTGGCTGTGGATCCAGTTCTAGACTCTAGTGCGTGAGGTCACACGGAACAGACGAGAGCAGTTAATCCACTGCAGCTGCAGAACAGTACAAATCAGCAGCTCTGTGAGATGGAAGAAGAGACTCCTATGGGAGGTAACACCCCATAACACCGTTACTAATTAGTAGTGTCTGTGGTGTGTTTGGAGGAGCTAGCCTTGTGCTTGTTCCCTCAGGCTCTAGTTAGAAGAGCTCCAGGTGACCAGAGCCCATTACACAACAGCTGCTGTTGGAGGGAAGGAGCTCCGATGCGCCATTAGCAGCTTAAAGAGTAACCGCTCTACACGCCGCACTCACGCACAGCGCCAGGTGAGAAGTGGTAACCTATATTTCTGCATCGAGTGCCAATAATTGTTTCTGCAGTCAAAGATGGACGCGAAGCAGGCAAGTCTCATTCTGAAGATCTTGTTTCACACCTACCTGATTTCCCTGTAGCCTACTTCAAGAAGCCATTACCAAGACACATCTAGGAACACACTGGCTCCTCTCTTCTCCTCCTGCCAGTAATTACAGCTGGTTAATTAAACAGAGCGGGGGGAGGGGTTTCTCCCCTGGCAGGGCTCCTACAGACAAATGAGATTGTATATTTAGAGGGAGACTGGGGGAGACGGGGTCAATGGATTTTGTGTGTGTAAGTTCAGGATGTGTGTGTGTATATGTGTGTGTGTTTATGTATTTACAGGACAGTGTGTCTGTCTGACTGTGTGTAGGTAGAGGACATGGTGTGTGTGTGTGCATTATGTGTATGTTTGTGTGTGTGTGTGTGTTTGTGTATGTACAGGACAGTGTGTTTGTCTGACTGTGTGTAGGTAGACAACATGGTGTGTGTGCGTGTGTGAATGTGTGTGTGTGTGTGTGTGTATGTGTGTGTGTGTGTGTGTGTGTGTGTGCATATTATATGAATTTGGAGTGGTTTAGATACCAGAATGTATCATTTAAAGGGCTTGCATTTCACTCATTAAATCTGTATTATTTACATTACGTTTTATTTTATTTTATCTTGAAAAACTTTAAACTCTGAGTTAACCCCTATAATGTGAAATAAGTTAAATAGCTAGAAGGTTATGTGCTTTTTCATATGACCCATAGTTATTGCTAATTGGGGTTTGAGTATTACCCTTTTGAATCTTACATTTTTAAATGTCACTGTAAAACAATTTCACATAATTTCATAAACTTTTCATATAATTTAATGAGTTCAAATTTAATAGAATTCACCCCAAAATATAGGATACAGATGGTTTTGTAATGTTAATCAGCTTCAATGTAAATCAGCATTCATCATCTCATTGGAGGGATGATGAGTTATACTCAGAGTCTGCAGGGACCCCCAGACACATTCTCTATCCTAGTACCTGTAGCACAGCATCCTCTATCCTGTTCCCTGTAGCACAGCATCCTCTATCCTGTTCCCTGTAGCACAGCATCCTCTAAAGTGCTCCCTGTAGCACAGCCTCCTCTCTCCTTTTCTATGTAGTACACTATCCTCACAATAGCATCAGGTTCCACCAGCTCTATTTTCAACAGTACAGCTCAGGGCTATAAGCAACAGACAGCAAACACACAGTTGTTACCCTGATAGACCTTTTAACTGAGACACTAGCTGGTGCACTGTAAAGGCTCATTTTTAGTATAAAGGGCTACAATACAATACAAAATGAGTGACTGTTTTCAAGCAGGGCCTACCCCCAAAACACACACACAGACACCCCAAACAATCCACCCCCCCTGAAAATGTCAGAACTGGTCACACAAGACCACCCTGATCATTTCAGACAGCATGCCAATTTCAATTCAGGCCTCAGGGAGCCGTGTGTGTGCGTCCATGCATATGTGTGTGTGCTTGTGTGGAACATCAATGTTGTTTATTTTCACTTTCATTGTTAGGGAGATATATATACTGCATATATAGATAGATAGATAGAGAGAGAGAGAGAGAGAGAGAGAGAGAGAGAGAGAGAGAGAGAGAGAGAGAAACAATAACAAAAGATCTGTGGTCCTCCGGGTATATCATTATATACAAACACACACACCACTGTGCTGCACCGTTGTTGTCTTTTCAGCTTTGGTGCTATTTGTATCTTTGTTCTTTCAGGGGTAGGCAGCTTTCTCTCTAGACAGGAACTATTGCAGAAAATCAGGAGTGTGTAGTAGAAACCAGGCAACAGTAAACATGTTGTCTCCCCGGTAGCTAGCTTACTACAGAATTTTAGTTATTTTGTATGGAGCTTACCTTGGGCCAATACGTATGACTGTTATGGCAAGACACGCCCTTCACCCAACTTTTGCCATAATGGCTAGTAGTGTCAGAGATTGCATGTGGATTAAACTTGATTAAGAGAAGAAAAAAAATGCGTTTATCAACCTTTTTCTGAATTCTGCAAATCAAGTTTGTTGCACAAGTTGAAGTGTTTGTCACAATTCCTGCTGAACCTAACGAGCTAATTAGGTGACAATGTGATTATCGAGTACTCTGACTAAACTAGTATTGTTACAGATATGAGGACTTTGTCAGATACAATTAAGATACAATTATACAGTGATATTATTTGTGATTGGAGAATTCTAACATACTCACATAACGTAGGATGTTATAGTACCACCACCAGGGAAATTGGTGTAGTTTTAAGTGCCTTATCTCTATGACAAGACACTTCATTGCCGACTTTCAATCAAGAGCCAAACAGTGTTATTTGGCATATAACATGTTGCATTCTGGATAGGAGTGAGCTTAATAAGATATATTACACTTATATACACTTGACAGCCCGGATGACACAAATATCGGAATAAATTATTTATTTTCGGGCAGCCCTTCAAATCAATGATGAAGACTTATGACAGTGTGTTAGCAGCAGAGGTTTAGTGCTATTTCTGTTAGGTGGGGCAGAGACAATTTGTTTTTACAATGACGTCACCATTTCTCAATCACTGGTTGTGCTGTGTGCAAGCTACTGACAGATGTAGCATATTCAATAGGCCTTTCATGATAGCAATAACACCCACACATAGCCTATTATCTCAAGAACATTTTCTATTTTAATACTCAGAAAAATCAAGTGAAGCATTCTAAATAGGCCATTATCACTGTGTAGGATTCCTCAGATTTTACCCGTGAATCATCTAAACTGCATTGCCATCGTAGGCTCTGTCGTTCTGGTACAATGTTCTACCAAGGAATCGGTAGGCCTCTGTAAATAATATGTGAAGAGCATTCAACTTTGATCTAAATTTGGCATGTGAAATGAGTACTGTGAGAAGATGGGATACCTGATGAACACAAAGTCCTACTGTGGAGCTTAAGCCTGGTCGGCAAATAGGGATGGGTAGGGCACAATTAGTCACAGCTGTTAATAATCACCCTATTGTGCATCTGCCATTTTTAGCACACCAGGCTGTATAGTGAGGAGAGGAATATGTGAGAAGACAGGAGAGATGGATTGTGTCAGAGAAATCCGTGTAAAAGCTGTAATTGAGAATGACTGTATCGGAAGCAATGCAAAGGCTCTATTGCTCATCGCAAAAGCTCATGGCTCCGGGCCTACCAACCTCTATTTGCAACTGGGTCTTGAACTTCTTGAGTGGTCACCGTCAGATGGGAAACATTGGTAACGTCACCTCATCCACAATGACTCTCAACATGGATTCCCCACAAGGCTTCGTACTCAGCCCCCTCCTGTCCTCTAAACCACTCATTCATCAAGTTGCTGATGATATAACAGTAGTAGGCCTAATCACCCTTAATGCTGGCATTGTGGTGTCAGGTTGTTAACCTCTCCCTTAAAGAAAAATAAAAACAGCTTGTGGATTACAGGATGGACAAAGCTGAGGATTCCCCGCCATCGGCAGAGATTCTGTGGAGTGGGTCATGGAATTCAGGTTCCGTGGGGTTCACCTTTCAGGGAAGGTGAGTTGGTCACTCCATACGGTCCCAGAGAACACTCGTGGTGTGCAACCAAGGCTCTAATGAGAGTATACTGACAGGCTGCCCCACTGCCTGGTTTGGCAACTCAATGGGATCTGACTGCATCGCTCTACACAGGATGAAACAGTCAGCTAAACGTGTCATCGAGGCCTCACTGACTCCTCCTCAAGACACCTACAGTACAACACCGGGTTTTTAGGATGCAAGAAAGATCAACAAAGATACCAGCAACTGAGGTACACTAGACGCCTCCAGTCCAGAAGCATCCTGTCAAAACAGCCAGACAAGATAACAGAATCTATTCCCAGACTATTGATGCACCACCCCACAAATTCTGTTGTGGTCAACAACACCCCCCAGTACTTCTCCTCCCATGGACAACAGCATCTCTGCCCTACACTTGGAAAATACAGTACAATTGCACCTCGAATATCACAGAATATGTTTCTATTGTGTACTGTTTTACATTTACATACCAGGGCTTCTTTTGATCTCCTATAAAAAATCCTGTAAAAAAAAAAAAAATCCTGTAAAATCATTGTCTGCCAGTCAAATTGTCAGATAGATGAACAAATCTAGTTGTAGTTTAATAATTATCTTAATTAAAAGGCAACGGTTTGCTGCAGATGCAAGTTGGCAAAACAGAATACACCAAGGTCTGGAATCAAATGGATTATATTCCCTAGTTCACAAACTCATCCATTAACCCGCCCATGTGGGAAGTGACCATTGACCAGTATTCCTTTAAATGACAAGCAAAATATTACCTGACTTGTGTGTAGGTTGTTGTCAGCATGGGCAGATTAACCATATGGGCAAACTGGGCACTACAATTCTGATAGGCACCAAGCAACCAATGTTTTTTTAAGATGCAAGCAAGCACTGGACTCACGTTTACTACTTGTCCCACTAACTGTGTCAGTGACTTCTTGCATCCATTCCATTCCCATTCTATACAAAAAGCCAATATTTTCAGAAATCCATTTAATGTTTTACCCTTTACACTACAGTAGCCTAGAATTGGATATGGATATGGCTGGAAAATATCAGCTGGCTAGCTAGACAGCTATACTTTAGTAAGTAATGAGAACTTCCATTTCGACCAGATTAAACCAGTACACAGCGCATAATGCGGCTAATTTGGTACTGCAACCAGCCTACAGTTCTTTATAGTCAACCTGGCAGTAACTAGCGCAGTATTACAATGTTTAGTAATTTGTTTTTTCTCACATAATTGTCATCCATTTACAATAACTAGATCAGATTTTATCATCATTAAAGATGCATCCCGAAATGTTTGGTGATATTTAGAACTATTTAGGCCTCTAGGTTCTAAAGAATGTGAATTTATAGCTAAAACGGGTCCCAAATCTGGACTGAATTTATTTCTCTGAAGTGTCTAGATGAGTTTTTTCTGAGGTTGTGCACGCCCTGGAAACTCATTAGACGTCACCGTATACCTCTGGGGTGATTGAAAGCTCTGTCAACGGGACTTCCTCTACGTTGGCAAAATATCTCATAAATTTGTTAAGAATTCCCTGCCTGACGCTTGGTATGGGAATGCCTGCAATAGCCTTGAGAACACAGGTTTCAAGCTAACTAAAGTAAAATGATGATTCTACTTAAATTGTGCATATAATTTCAACAGTGTACTACATATCCGGACTAAAATGGGACTAAAAAAGTTTTACAATTACGAAAATCGCAGACTGTATCTCTATGGGGAAGAAATAGAATTGTATTTCCATAAAGATACGTTTCTGGAGCCATTATGAATTATAAGCAAACTGAACTGTAAGATACATCTGTACATATTCTGCACTACATGATCACTAACACTGTAGATACTGTAGATATGAATTTCTCTGGAAATTTCCAATGATTGAATTATTTCAGTAATTCAGCAGTGTGTCTGAGACAGAATCAGGAGACTGTCCGATTGATGTTAAAGTAGATGGATCCTGAGGTGAGTGATAAAAGGCATATTAAATATTAAGACACCTCTAAACCTGTTTAAACGACTACTGAGCTTCGATCTGTTGTTCTTATTTCATTTAGATATCTTGCATTCAGTCCATTCATTTTAACATGTACCAAAATTCAAATCAGTTTACTTTCTATGTGCTCTTACATGAGACGAACAAGCATGAATACATCTGAACTGCAATTGGTAGCTATTGTCCACAGTGTCTGACACAGACCTATTTAGGTTCAGCAGAGTGTGTCAAAGCCACAGGCAGGTGACGGTCAGAGGGATGTGAATGAGAGTAGGGTGGATGTTGTGGTGAGCGGTAAAAGTATAAAATAGTACTCTAAACCTGTTATAGACGGGGCTCTACAATCTCAATAGCAGCCTAATAACATTGTGTACATGATTCACATTGTACGTGATTGGACCAAATATCTTTTTATGGTTGCAAATGCGGACAACTCCGGTGCAAAATGATCCTAGGGGTTAATAACACATGGGTACAGAGTCGACCGTTATTTTGGATATGGTTTCATGCTAATCGAATGTGGCCAGTTTTAGTGCGAACTGATAATTACCTTATAACGCTAGTTGTGAGGGCATGGATGAAGTAAAAATATATCGCTATTATAGACCACTAACAAAACTCAAAATAGCACCACACTTCCACGGTAGCATAATGAGGCTCCCTATATGCAAACTGAAGCACTGAGAACTTTGTAAGTGTACAGACAGGTTATTAGATATATAGTATAAAAGACATTACCGTTCGTGTATACAGCCAGGCGCCATCTTCGGGACACAGACTCGATCAGTCAAACCACAAACTCAGTGCTACAGTACATGAGCTCCAGTTACAGTATATGTTTTGAGTTTGTAAAGACAAATACAGACATTGCTATTTTGTTGAGTAGCAGTCCTTTTTTCTTCACTTAATAATTTCTCACTTTTTCTTCACAGTAATAATGTTGTGATTTGGAATTGACTGTCCAGTGTTCTCAATGCATTTGCGTATACGCAAAGAAAAGCTTTTATAAGGAATGTGAGCTTTACCTACTTTTTTGTCTAAAATGTCTAATGAAATGTTATGTCTTTCATTGCTGAAATTTGAGCAGAAAATGCTTGGCAGAGGCAGAAAAAACAGTTGTCCTTCCATCGGTAAGGTAATCTAAGTTAAACTCTCCCGGCGCTGTGTGAACGCGTTCATGTGATTGGCTTATAAGTAAACAATCCCCTACGTAGGGAGCGTTCTTGTGATTGGCTAAAACAAGGTAGATATCTGATTGGTTCCAGATCATTCCCTGTTTAAAAATACGCATTTGTGTGTCGAGCCACGTCGGGGGAGTCTCAAAATTCACACAAATGCAGTGACTTTCACAGACCGCAAGCAGTTTGTAAATCAAGATATATTTGTGTGTGCATCAGAAATACATTTCTGAATCGTGTCCTGTGCATTTCTGAATCTTGTGTGCATTTGTAAATTTTGTTTGCCTTTCTGAATTGTGTGTGCATTTATGAATTTTGTGTGCATTTGCGAATTTTGTGTGCATTTGTGAATCTTCTGTGCTTTTTAAATTTTGTGTGTGCATTTGTAAATTTTGTGCACATTTGTGTATCCTGTGTGTGTATTTATGAATCATGTGTGTGCATGTATGAATCATGCGTGTGCATGTATGAATCCTGCGTGTGCATATGTGAATGTAGTGTTTGCCTTTATCTTTATTGAGACTCGTCCAGATGCGCGGATGGCAGGTAGGGTTAGTTAGCGACCCATGCAACCGTTGCTTACCTGGACTTAGCCCTTTATAAAAGTAAAGTTACATCATCCAGTGAAAATAATGAAATGAAATGGGGTGCAATGCTTATTCTTGGGGGTGCTTTAGCCCCATCTCACCCTGGCATGTTGCCGCCACTTAGCCTCACCGAATTAAGCAAATTCATTGTAAATGCTTTGTAGTTCAGCCAGATCTGATAATATAGCCTGATTATAATATTGCCAGTCTTAACTAGTGGTCAGGGCCGTTTCTAGGCTTTTTGATGCTTTAAGCAGGAATTGCCATGAGGGCCCCATCAACTGACCTAGAGTAAGGCATTCCATATATTTTTACCATAAATTGCAAAAACAATTAACAGTTAAGTTTTGGTGTTCATTTCAGTAGCATATGCTAAATCTTTAACCAAATAACACAATGTTCTAGCTAACTATTTGACCCAAGTAGCAGCCCTCACAATAACGTTAGCTTCCAACTTTCATCAGTTGTGCACGAAACAAAAAATGATAAAGCGTGTACAACATTACATTATAATGCCACGATACGGTGTAAATAGTTAAATGCACACACATCTGCCTCATTGTCATTAAAAACATTGTGCTGCAATGCCATAGAAGAGCAGATTGTAAACCCATCCACCACTCATGTTTGTTGTAGCTCACATCATCTCATCAAGTCAAAGTGTGGAATGAGGGCTGTTTGATCACAGGGATATTTGATCTGTTAAATAGTTGCATATGTTAGATTTATTGCATGACTCATTGGGCAGAGAAAAGCTGTTGTTATCAAACATTGTCTACTTAATTAACTGAGTCAGTGTACTGGGGAAGGGATACATCAAATAGGCCAATTGATGAAAGGTTTGCAAAGTGATTTTATGCTCCCTTGTAAAAGTTTTTTTTGTATTTTTATATATACAAAAATACAGTAGTTTATTTTGAAACATTGTGTGGCAGCTGTATGTTGTATTTTATTTTGATATATTTAAAATTAATATATTTGTTATCATATTTTAAAATATGTTTTGATGTATCGTTGCCCATCCCTGGTAATGGTAGTATCATGGTTTGGGCCAGTTTTGCTGCATCGGGGCAAGGTTGGCTTGCCATCATTGATGAAACATTACATTCTGAATTATTCCAGTGAATTCTAAAGCAAAATGTCAGGACTTCTGTCCGTGAACTGAAACTGGGTCATGCACCAAGAAAACAACCTTCTGCATACAGGTTATTTTACCAAAGAATGGTTAAACATGAACAAAAGTAACTGTTTTGGAAAGTCAAAATCCTGACCATAATTTGATCAAAACATTGTGGAAAGACCTGAAGCGAGAGGTTCATGAGAGGAAACCCACCAACATCCCAGAGCTGAAGAATAGGCTAAAATACCTCCAAGCCAATGTCCAGAACGGATCAACAGTTACCAGAATTGTTTAGTTGCAGTAATTGCTGCATAAGGGGGTCATACCAGATAGTTCCAGCAAAAGTAAACAATGTTTGTGTTTGAGACGCCAAGCAAGCATCCGACCCACATTGAATGGTTGTCCAACAAATCGAAAAAGCCACAATTTTAAAATAGGAAAAAGCCATGCTCTTCCCTTTCAGTAACCTAGAATTTGAAAACAGCATGGCAGAAGACCATGACTATGGGTGTTCAATTTCAGCTGGCTAGTAAGTTCTCTATACTATAACAAGTAATGTGACATTTCATTTTTACTAGATTAAAGGGTTTACCACGGAGTGTCACAGACTCCTTTTCCAACAGTATCCATGACAGTATATGGGAGCAATTCGGCTTACCTGTCTTGCTCACTGAAAGAACGAGAGTTGGTCATCATGTCTCTAATATCCCTGAGATCCCCAGGTGCTATCACTTTGGGCGAAACCATGAAGGACCGTAACCCTGCAGGGGCCTAGACAGAAGACAAAGTTGAAGACCCAGGATTGCCTTAGGTGGACAATGACGATAATCACAGCAGGGGCCTAGACAGAAGACGAAGGTGAAGACCCAGGTTTGCCTTAGGTGGACACTGACGATAATCACAGCAGGGGCCTAGGCACAAGCCAAGGTGAAGACCCAGAATTGTGTACTCACTTCTAGTCTTCTAGCTATTACGAATTGCATATTGTATACTGTTGTTTTAACCAGCCGTGGACAACGTATTAGTGCACAATGTGTCAGAAAGCATTTTGAAACATTGGGAGTATAAAGATCTGTGTACAGTTCGTTCATTGGTTACACATTGTGACAACTTTTTTCTGCAATCTAGTGAAGGAAGAAATGTGTGAATGACACAATTTTTCACATTCTTCTAAATATACCGTGAAGGTGTAATATATGTTAGATGGGGTTATCATTAAGGTTTGGAAAAGATTAAAATCATGGTTAGGATATGGTGAAAACCAATGTTATTTTTTTGCTAGGCCATTTACAATACATGCTCCGCCCTGTACCTGATTCAAATAAACCAATCACATTCCTTTCTTCTGGCATCTGAAGACATCTGAAGAAAATCGTCACATTTTTTTTCATGTGTACAGTATGTGGTGATTTTCTAATATAGGATTTGTGTATAATTCACAAAATCCTGTAATACTGTGCTACTTTTTTTCACCTCTTTTCATTAGGCGTTGTGTGTACTTTCTTTTCTGCATTGAAATGTATTCATGAAGTTCAGTGGCTGCATCACTGAATGCATTTATACACATGGGATTGGTGATTCACTTCACTACCCAAAAGAAAGTACTGGCTATTTGCATAACTAAACCCATACATCAGCCACACAGGTACTGTAATGTGTAATTTTCCATACCATGACATGTAAAGGTATAATTTCGGTTAGAATTCTAGCGTCTCCTTGCTTGAATCTAAACTCCTAAATAATGAATAAAATATTGATCTGTCCATGATGCGATCTTAGGGCTCATGAGGGCTTGTTAATTACATCTTTGTCATTTTCTGTCATCAAGGCTCACTCTGTCTGCTGGATTGTTATTGGAACATATGGCTTTGGAGTGATTAGCAGTCTTTGAAATGGAAAAAATAGGTGCCAGTACTCCCTTAACCCCTCGCATCAGAATCGACTGTTATCAAAAAATCATTATGTATCACATTTGAATTTTTACAGTGTATAAATGATACTATGAGACAATGCATTTCTTCACAATAGTATGTGTGTCAGAGTAATTAGTGATTGGAGCTTGACAATGAAGCATACTAGGAGTTAATGACAACTGCTGGTATGCAACAAAGTATTGTGGTACGCTGCATCATAAAACTAATATCTCCTGGTACGGTGTACCATTTAGTACTGGCCCACTTCAATCACTGGTGATTGGATATGGTAACATTTCACACTGCCAGAGTTGGACCGATTGAGTAAACAAGTCAACATTACACAGAAAGGTACTTAACCAAAGACTATGAATTTTGGATACATCCATTATGAAGAGTTGCAGTCTAATTGAATTTTATGTTCTTAGCTAACTATTATGAAAAGTGGCTAAACTAAACAGGAACACATTTATGATGATGTACAGTGATTGTTGTATGAACTTTGACCTGGATCAGTATGACCAATTGTCTTTAGTTAGAAAGCCTTCACAAAAATATATTACCAATGAATGTAATAGATTTGTGTGAAATTACTAGTATTGCTAGCCAGGATATGCCTGCTAGAGTATGCCCACTTTTCCAGACCCCACTACACCACTGGCTAGAGAGTAGAGGTCAACGTTGATGTGTTAGAAGTAGGAAAAATGGGCAAGCATAAGGATTTGAGAGACTTTGACCATGGAAAAATTGTGATGTCTAGACTGGGTCAGAGCATCTCCAAAACTGCTGCTGTTGTGGGGTGTTCATGGTCTACAGTGGTCACTACCTACAGTCGTATGCAAGAGTTTAGGCACCCCTGACAATGTCAGTCTTCCACTAAATCATAATGTTTAATAATCTTTGTTTCATTCAACAGGTATTCAAATCAACAAAATGACAAGGGTGCCCAAATTTATGTACCTGTCTAATTTCATTTTGAAATTAACCTCATTTCACTACTGAAATATTACTGTATCGACATGAAATTGTTGATCCCAACACCCAATTTAAATAAAAATCATGGAAATTGCCAGGGGTGCCTAAACCTTTGCAAACAACCGTATTTGATAGATCAAAATGAAATTGCTAATCCAAAAACCAATTATTTATAAATCAAAATCATGGAAATTGTCAGTCGACTGTATGTAAACTTTCATGTAGTGTATTAGCAAAACTGTGTCTATTTTGTCAATAGGAGCAGGCTTATGGTAGCATGGCTCCGCCCTCCTAGGTACTTCATTTTCCCTCAGTACTCCGTCTGGGTTTGCAGCATATTTTACCGGTCCGATGAGCAAACAGAGGGAGTGGCTGAACGATGAGGTTGATGTCCGGCGCTAGTTTGAGTGTAGTACATCATGACCAAAAGTTAGCGATTGGTTATGGCAGATCCAGAGTGGCTCAGAGCAGATCCAATAGTTTTAAACTTCAACAGAGTACCCGCCTTCAAGGAAGTTAATGCTTGTCAATGGAGAGTGGCCAGACTCTCTGTACAAATGAAATATACGTACGAGAGTCTGGTAGGACCAGGCTAGGCTTATGGTAGTATAGAGAACCATTATATATTCAGCTGGTCGAATTAGCTCATAGCCATGATATGAGACTGTTTACATTACCTTTGGTTTGACAGGACTTCCACTTTTTACTGCTCTAATTGTGTTGGAAAATCAGTTTATAAAAGCAATAATGCATTTCAGGGGTTTGTGATACATTGCCAATATACCACAACTAATTGCGATTACCAGGCACTCCACAATACGTCGTGCCTAAGATCATGGGCAGATTAATCATATGGGCAACTAGTCAAGTGCCGAGGGGAACCAACTACTACAACTCCGAGGGGCACCAAGCAACCAATGTTTTTTTTAAGATGCCAAGCAAGCACTGGACTCATGTTAACTACATATCTCACAAAGTATCTCAGTGACTGACTGCCCATGTCATTGCTGTAAATCCATAGAAAAATCAATAGGAAAAGCCAATATTTTTATTTGAAATCCATTTCATGCTTTACCCTATACATTTTAATAGCCTAGAATTTTACTTCAGTGTAAAAGAAGACGATGGATGTGGATGGTAAATATCAGCTGGCCTGCTAGAAATCTATATTTTAGCCATCAACGAAAACTTCCATTTCGACCTGATTAAACCAGTACACAGTGCAAAAGGCGTCTAATGTGGTACTGCAACCAGCCTACCGTCTTTCTATTAGTCAACCCGGCGGTAACTGCAATATTATATGTTTTAGTAATTTGTTTTTTTCTTACATAATTATGGATGTTACAGTAGATCGATGATGAGGAGAGTGATAAAGCTGAACTCTGCTGACCTCGCGGGGGATCGCAGTAGCAGGCGAGAGTAGCAGCCATCCGGCAATTGTTATTTAAATATACTTCTTGTGTACTTACAAATTTTTCAATGCCTGTACAGAACCTATTTGTATCCACAATTCGCCATGAGAATGTGTTGGTTTTTGGGTTCATGATAGAATTTGAATGATTATTTTGAATAGAATAATGTTGTGGGTCCCCACAAGGATATTAAAATGCAATGTTTGTGTTCGACATATGTTGTAAGCCTTTCATGATTGATCACATGGAGGAACAAACGTATTGACCCTTGGTGAAAATAGCTCTCTGATTATGATGCACAAACACACACACTCACACACTCACACACACACACACACACACACACACACACACACACACACACACACACACACACACACACACACACACACA
>JACXGM010010605.1:5471-26143 GCA_016801145.1 Umbra pygmaea | reverse complement strand
AGAAAATCATAACGCCTTGCATGTATTGAAACCAAAACTCCCTTTATGGGATGATCCAGCAAGCCCCAAAGTGATATATCATGATATACAGTATAATGTTGAGATTCAGCTTCTTGTTTGACTATCCATAGTGGGGGTTTTGGCCCCCCTCCCTTCCGGGTCTCACTCCAGCAGTCGTCAAGAGTGTGAAAGAGACTTGAGGTTCTTAGACAGCTGCTGTAATCAGTCCTGTGGAACATCTAAAAATCCACTACATACGCAAGCACCACTACTATGCCAGCTATGCAAACGCAGATTTTTGGTTTTCTAAATAATAGCGGACATTTTAATGCATTACAATAAACATTGTTAATTCATTATAAAGCTAGTGATTTGTAACCAAAATGCAATTGTATTGTGTGTAAAGAAACAATAGAAGTGTGTGATAGCAAAAACTAATTTAACATGTTTATTAAAACAGACACATAATTTCATTTAATATATTGTCAGTGTCTCGTGTGACATGATTACATTCACTAGAGTCTGTTTTATCCAACAATAGACTCACTTTAACAACGCATGAACATTGGCCGACTACCTATCTATGCAATGAATTAACAATTATTATTGTAATGAATTAGGAGCACTATTATTTTGAAAAGGAAAATCTGAGATTGTGTTGCTGGTATAATAAGCCGCTTTCTGACCAAGTAGTTACTGGAATGTAGTTATAGGAACAGTCCACTTCTAAACAGTTCTACTAACTACTCGGGGGCGGCGTTTAAAGCTGGAGTACTTAACAGAGAAACACAGAAGACGAAGACTCCAGCGTAATATGATGGAGGTAGAAGAGCAGAACGCAACAGGCAATTCCCTCTGCCTTTAAAAATAGCTAAAAAATATTTGACCATTTGCGCTACAAGGATTCCCTCAGAACGTGTGTTCAGTGCTGCAGGTAACGTCGTTACATCTTTCAGGGCCTCCCTTAAACCTGACAAGTCAACATGCTGTTTTTTCTAGCAAAAAATATGAAGGCTGGGATGTAAAACCATAGCCTAGTCTATATTTAATTTTGCATTTATTTATAAACGTGTTCCTTACTTTGTTCAATTGCCTTAAGCGCACAGTATACTACAGATGACCTGGCGCGCGCCAAAGTGATTTCATGGGAGCGCCGTAACTATTTATACTTGTGCTGGTGCTCGCGACACTAGTTGCAGTCTTCTCCTGAACAGAGGTGTCGCAACTGAGGAGAGGCTACCGACTTTGATATTTTCACGAACTAGAAGAAGAAAAGGTAAACAATGGCAGAACTGGCAGCAGCTAATGTCAATAGTGGCTAAGATCATCTTAACTGTGTTGTTATGAACCATTTACAGTTTTATTACGAATCATTATCTGTGTTATTATGAATTGTGTACTATGCACTCGAACTCGTCCATGCTTCTTGTTTCCTTGCTAGTACATTTAGCATATTTTGGCGTATTTGCTTCAATTAAGTTCTGTGCCCATATGCTATACAAATTGCTATATCTGGCCTTCCTTGAACAGCACAAAAAGAAATTAAAATCCTAAGCTTAACCCCTTCCGATATTTCTCATTGGTTGGTTCATGTTTAAGCACTGCTGTTGCCCAATCGTTATTCGCCGATTTGCTGATCAAAACATACCCATGGACAATGCATATACTTTTTTCAGTTATTATAGCAACCACAGGCAGTCTATTTAACACAGATTCTGCCCATGGGAGATTGTTGATTAGATATTTGGATTTAGAGGGACAGGGGGTGTAGGGTGGTAGTGTGCCAACCCTGGGAGGGGGGGTGTGGGAGATGTGGAGTGTCCTTTTTTGCTTGAGCTCCTGCCGCCGGAAATGTCTGTGCATGGCCCTGCTGTGTGGTTCCACGAGCGAAGTCCGCTCACTCTATTCACGTTTGTTATTTTGGGATATTATGACACACTGCTATGATCAAAGCACTTCCAACGCACACAAGCATAAGTATGAGCAGGTAAGATCAAATGCTCTATTATGATACAAGTAGGCCTGTAACATAGTCAACTCATCTACAATATTGCTATATAGAATTTTGGTTTTAGGAATACCTGTAATTGTTTGTAGCCTAGTGTTGCAGCAGTATGTTATTTGAAAATCTATAGAACAACAGTTATTTTTGAAAAAATATATATTTCTTTACTTATTCTGGCACCTAACACTTAAACAAACCATAACTCAAATCCTTTAAAATATATACTTTTACATCATGCTAGGAATTCTTACAACATGGTGTGGGCAATTCGACAAAAGCTTGTTTTAAACAAAAAATATTCCAGATGAACCATAAATAATGGTTTGACAATAAATAAAAAACCGAGGACTGCTTTTAATAATTTTAACTGAATAATTCAAAGTGACAACACAAACAGTCATTTTGTTACCAAACATGGTCAAATTATTAATAAAGCATGGTTTTCACATTTACTTGAAAACATTGGACATTATAAATGTATATCTTGTGCAGTTGTTTTTTTGGTGTGGCCTAAATTGGTCCACTGCTCTTAAACGTTATATATACAGGTCCTTCTCAAGAAATTAGCATATTGTGATAAAGTTCATTATTTTTCATAATTTAATGATAAAAATTTAACTTTGATATATTTTAGATTCATTGCACACCAACTGAAATATTTCAGGTCATTTATTGTTTTAATACTGATGATTTTGGCATACCAGAGAAGGACCTGTACAGTAAGCACAATAATGAATTGGACAGTGACAATGTTTTGCTATTTTGGTTCTGTACTGTAGCACTTTGAGTTTGAAAGGTCACAATGACAATGAAGTTGAAGTGCAGACTTTAAATTGAGGGTAAATTCATACATATTGCGTTTAGAAATTAAAGCACCTTTTGTATATGGTCCCCCCTTTTTCGGGGGCCAAAAAACATTGGACCGTTTGACATAATGTAGAATAAAGTAATAATTGTCAATGTTTGGTGACATATCCTTTGCATGCAATGACTGCTTAAAGGCAGTGATGCATCTACTTCACCAGATGCTGGGTATCTTTCCTGGTGATGCTCCGCCAGGCATATGACAAAACCTGTAGAATCACAACTCATGTACTATTCCTATTTTTAAAATACCATGTAAAACATGTTTTACAGATTTTGGAAGCTGGTCACTGATAGAGAAAGTAGTCCTGTTTCCATTATGCAAAATTCAACAGAGTACACCTTTAATTCAACCGTATATCTCAGAAGTTCTCCCAAATTATGTTCTAAAAACATGAATTACATTATATGCCAACATATTTGTTTTTTTTTTACATTTCAGCTGCACGTTTTGCTATTAGGGTATATTCCTCCTTCTATTATGTTGACCCTGCACATTTCGTTTCACAGGTTCATGCGAGAACATTTAACAAATTCCATACATTCCATAGTGTTCAAAATAATATTGCAACATTCATGGTTAAGGTTAGGCATGAGATTACTAACGGTTAAGGTTTGGCATGATGTTACTGAGGTTAAGTTTAGGATTAAGGTTAGGGGTAACATTACAAAAAAATTAAAATCGCCTGTCTGCATCACGCTGCAATGGAGAACAAAACACACACAAAGTGTCTGTCTGGATTTGAACTTGCGAACACAGGCATGAAAGTCGCAAATGTATACGTCCATCCACCATCCCTGACTGCCACCCTAGCAAAAAAAATGGCATGCCATCCATGCTACAGTACATCATTATCTTCATATGTTCATATTTAACGTTATTCGTTTGATAAATTTAATTTCCTACAAACGTAATTGACCCACTCATATTTCACATATTTCTGATTTGCAAAATAGTCCCCTCAGAACATATTTCATGCGATTTTGGGCTCCTTTAATTATGGGGCAAGTATTGGGTGCTTTTATACTTGTTTCTCATGTCTGCATTCAACTATAAAGGAACTAGTCTACAATCTTGTCAGTTGACATATACTTGGGTGTGGATGATATATTGATGTGGATGATATATGAGCAGTTTCAGACTGCTGGGGTTAACAAACAACCTGACCCGCACACCATTAGTTTACCCATTCTGTGTTGTATGTGGTTGTGAATGTGTGTGTGTGGTGATGGGTGGATCACTAAAAAGAATAATTACACACATCAACAGCATGGATTTGGGAGGATTTCCCCCTGAAGAAATACATGGAGACCTACAGACCTGAAGCCGGTCTTCTCATTCTACCTAAATTACTGGGAGCATTACAACCTACAGAAGTTCAACTCCCTCTTTATGATAGGGTAAAAAGCTTTTCTCATCAAATGTGGTTTATCCCATGTCCAATTTGAGGGCACGATAGATCCCTTTGCTGACTCATTTTGCACCATTCCTGTGAGACAGCCTATATGAGTGGAGCGTTTACAAAAGGGCATTGCACTTGGTTGACACTTAGGTTGGTTGAATCTTACGTAAATATAATGTGTTACTACTGAGACACCGTGTTAATGCTTGAATGGTTTGAATAACAGCAAAATACCTTGAAACAATTCTATTCCCAATAGCTACAATAGTTCACTGACCGCATCAATTGGCAGGTGTTTGTTGTTTGACATGTTTGTTTGTTTACCTGTAGAATGGACTCTGTGTACTTGGCTGGCCCACCATGCTATGTTTGCTTAATTAAACTTTGACCATGAGCTTCATTCACCCTTTGGTGTCAGGTCATATTCTCAATTTACTTTCCTGTAAAAAAAAATAGTTTGTTTTGAATACGCATGGAATTGCTACTACTGAATATTACTTACTGTCTCTGAATTAATAAATCAAAGCATCAGTAAAAATGTTGTCCCCCACTTTTGCAACTCATGGGGAAATGCAGTTACAGTTAAGCTCAAAGATTTGCATATCCCTGGAGAATTGGTAGTAGATGTACCATTTTTAAAGAAATGAGTGAGCAGCCAAAAAAAAATTTGTCATGGGATTAATATCCAACTGTAGGTCATAATAGAATGGCACAATCATAAAACAAAACATGGCAACAAAGAAAATAATGAAATGACCCCTATTCAAAATGCCTCCAGGTCATGAAAGGTTTTGGTCATGATATTGGCTTGATGATATTAAGGTCAGAAACACTCCAGAACCTCCACCTTTTTCTGCTGTAACCACTGGAGGGTCAACTTGCCCTTGTTCTTAGGGTCATTGTCATGCTGGAAAGTCCTAGAGCGTCCCATGTGCAGCTCTCATGCAGAAGAATAAAAATTGTCTGACAGTATTGACCGATAACATGCTGCATTCATCTTGCCGTCAATTTTCAAAAGTTCCCCATGCCTTTAGAGCTCCCCCCCAAAACATCAATGAGTCACCACCATGCTTCACAGTGGGGATGGTATTCTTTTAACTTGTTGACCCCTCTCTAAACTTAATGCTTATGGTTGTCATCATGCAGCTCCATTTTGAAGTATCGTCAGATTTTGCTCTTTGAAACAACCACACCTTCTTTCTCCAGAGCATGAGACATACAGGCTGCTGTGGAAAAAGTTAGTGTGGATCTTTCAAGAAGCACAAAATGGGTTACTCAACCATGCAGCTCATTTTTGTTCAAGTATCGTCATACAGTCGTGTGCAAAAGTTTAGGCACCGCCTTGGTTGTTTGGATCAGCAATTTCACCCTAATTTAACTTAAGGACACAGTAATATTTCGGTAGTGAAATGAGGTTCATTGAATCAAAATGAAATTATACAGGTGCATAAATTTGGGCACCTTTGTCATTTTGTTGATTTGAATACCTGTAACTACCTAGCACTGATTAATTGGAACTCACAATTGGTTTGGGTTGCATGGATTCCACTCAATATCAGCAGATACTTGAGAATAATGTAGAGCCCTCATACGCAACTCTGGACCTTGAAGCCAGATCCACTCCACTTTTTCATTGCGACCCTCTAATCTGGGATTTAGTTAGACCTGGGACATCAGGTGGGATCAGTTATTGATAAGGTAGAACAGACAACCAGCAGGCTCCGGACCCCGTAGGGTTAGAGTTGAATACCCTTCATGTAGAGGAATCAGTCACAGAGTTGAAGTTGCGCCGGGGCTGCGTGTTTCAACAAGACAACGACCCAAACCACTGCTCAAAATCTACTTCGGCATTTATGCATAGGAACATGTACAAGTTTCTAATGGCCATCCCAGTCCCCAGACTTGAATATCATTGAAAATCTGTGGGGTGATTTGAAGCAGGCTGTCCATGCTCTGCAACCATCAAACTTAACTGAACTGGAGATTTTTTGCAGGCAGGAATGGTCCACAATACCTTCATCCAGAATCCTGCCACTCATTATAGGCTATAGGAAGTGTCTAGAGCAAGGATCTCCAAACCCTTCCATGGAGGGCCTAGTGTATGCTGGTTTTTGGTCTTACCCTTCAATTAGACCCAAATTAGGACCTAGACAGCCAGGTGAGGGGAGGTTCTAACCAATTAGTGAGCTACTCCATCAGCCTTGTACAAGGTGAAAGTGAAAACCTGCACTAGGAAGGGTTTGGAGAACCCTGGTCTAGAGGCTGTTATTTCTGCTAAATGAGGTTCAACTAAATATTGATGAAATATTTCTGTTGGGGTCCCCATATTTATGCACCTGTCTAATTTAGTTTTGATGCATATTGCACATTTTCAGTTCATCTAATAAACCTACTAAAATATGACTGTCCTTCAGTAATTTGATAGCTCAAAATGAAGAAGCTGTTCCAAACCCCCTATTGTTTATAAATGAAAATCATGGAAATTGTCAGGGGTGTCTAAACCTTTGCATACAACTGTATTTCGATAACATATAATATACAGTGGGCTCCAGAATTAATGGCTCCCCTCACTGGCAATGCAAAATGTACTGTACAAAATATAAACAATACAAATTTAGAGAAACACTCCAAATACCAAAATTTGAGAAATACTGTAATTTATTAATGGAACCAACCAAATTTTTTATTGGCTACATAAAAAATCTGTGTCCTTCAAATCAAGGTTTCACAATCAATGGCATCCTTAAAGATCATTGTAAATAACATTTACCAAAATTAAACCAGGAATAAAATTCCACTTATTTAAGTTAATCACTTCCTGTACCACTAGGGTATAAAAATGAGGTAACACACATGCAATAGCCCATTGTTTTTTATTTTTTATTTAAACTTTCTTTATACAGGGAAAACAGGCTGAGACCTAGGTTTCTTTTTAGGCTGTGCCCTGTGGGTACAAAAAACAAGTACATTTATTATAAAAACTAAAGAAAAACAAAGACAAGGAATGGTTTAACAAAAACAGTTACACTCAACAACATACAGATTTTCCATTAAACTTCAAAATTGACCAAACGACAGTAGTGTGTGTTTAACTTAAGGTTAGCTTGAAGGTTGTTCCATAAATTAGGAGCATAGGAACTAAAAGCAGTCGTACCCAACACAGTGGAGACAGCAGGTGTTTCCAAAGTAATCCACGTCGGAGACCTAGTGTTTACGTTTGAGTGTTTAGTGGAAACTGAGGCTAATAAATAAGCAGGTAATTTCAACAGAAGTGCATTATAAACAAATAAAACGGCAAGTTGCTCACGCCTCACAGAGAGGGAAGTCCAACCAACATGTTGGTATAAAATGCAATGATGGGTTCCATGACTATCTCCTGTGATAAATCTGAGAGCACAGTGATATATAGCATCTAAAGGTTAAATCTGAGAGCACAGTGATATATAGCATCTAAAGGTTTCAAAGTTGTAGCGGAAGCATTCATATACAGGTCCTTCTAAAAAAATTAGCATATTGTGATAAAGTTGATTATTTTCCATAATGTAATGATAAAAATTAAACTTTCATATATTTTCGATTCATTACACACCAACTGAAATATTTCAGGTCATTTATTGTTTTAATACTGATGATTTTGGCATACAGCTCATGAAAACCCCAAAATCTCAAAGAATTAGCATATTTCATCTGACCAATAAAAGAAGTGTTTGTAATACAAAAACAGTCAACCTTCAAATAATTATGTTCAGTTATGCACTCAATATTTGGTCAGGAATCCTTTTGCAGAAATGACTGCTTCAATGCGGCGTGGCATGGAGGCAATCAGCCTGTGATTTTTTTTTTCGCCCCTCAGGATAGGGAGAAGGATGGTGAGAGAAGCAACAAAAGGCAGAGCTGCATTTCAGTACAATCTATGTCACGACGGTCATGGGTTTGAGCTTAACCATTCTCTGACTTTCCCTGGGCCTCCTACATGAGGCAGCACAAATTGGCATAGCTCTGCCCGGGATTTTGGTTAGATAAATCAGATTTTGACCGATGTCAAATCCCCAATGTGCGAACCCCACGTCATCCCACATATCTGTCCAAGGACTTGCGGAGCTGCTGACAAGGCAGGGTAAGTGGAAATTGGGAAAGGAGGAAAATCTGGAAAAATTCACACAAAAAATAAATGCTTCTGTGACAACAAAATCAAATGTTCTGCCATTGCCATCTCAGTTACCATACTCAATCCAATCAAGTTGAAGAGTGCAGTTGATAAGCGCAAACCCAAGAATGTGAAGGGCCTTGAAAGGATCTGCATAGAAAAAGGGTCCATAAACCCTCCAAATGTGTTCCTTTAGCATTACAGGAAGAGACTCCACACTGTTATCCTTATCTGAGGTGGTTGCACTGTACTGAGTAAAGAGTGCCAATAATTATGAAACCTTGATTTTGGTGTAATTTCTTTTGTATTATTGTATGAGTTTGGTTTGCTGTGGTTATGTCAATTTAATGTAGCAAGTCGGCCAGGTAACGTGACACCTCTTCTTTGGCAGGTCACGGACTGAGTCTACACTGTTGCTTAGTTACCTATGCTCATGCGCGATATCTCTTGAACTGTTGGGTGCTGTGAAGGCAAGTGTTACAGCCGATCAATGTTGTGAAAGTAGTTTATGGACATATCCACGACAAATTGTTTTTTTGCAGAAAAAATGTGTTTCGGATTATTGCATTGTATGACTTCGACAATCGACTAGTGTGGACTTCACTGGAAAATGGGAAATAAACAGAGGTACGTACACAGACTGATTTGTTCAAATTCGCTGTGTTCACTATGAGGAATCACTTATATCAAATGTTTTTACTTGCCCCGTAAATGCATAATGGATGTATACTGGCAGCAAAAGGTAAACACGGTTATGGCAATACAGATTGTTTGAGTTATTACTGACAGCTATTGACAGCACTTCAAATATGCAAACTACAGAGAATGTTGCTATTTTGAAATTGCCCGGAATTCTCCTTTAAGATAAACTACATGCTGTAACTGATGCTATTCGCCAACTGAATTCCTGCAAGCGGCCCTGTGATGATGTGGTTGTTGGAAGGAGGCAGAATGCAGGATCTTTACATCACTCTTTAATTTGTAGTTTTGGATACAAAAAAAACAAGAAACCTCTATGCCTCACAAAACACTTAACGGAGTATGACATGAAAGAGCTGAGTGAGTCTAAATAGATTTAAACCTTCTCAGGACTACTTCACATACAGTACATTAATGTAGTGGAAATGCGGAAAAGCTTGAGCTGAGTTTACATAGATATAAACCTTTTCCGGACATATACCCACAGTACCCATTACCTAAGGTACTTAAAGGGGTACATGCATGAAATAGTAATCACTGGGTATAAGTAGATTTAGACCCTCTTATGAATTACTCACAGTACAAAAATTTGGTGCGAACATGGACGAGTTATCACTGGATTATTAGTAGAGCTAAACCTTCTCTTCACATACACAGGGTACATTACACACACAGAGCAAGGCAGCAATACAAACACTAATTGATGACAAGGAGCAGCTGGTGAACATTGATCAGTGACAAAAAAAGACGATGAATGAAAATGAGAAAGTGAACATGAATGTCCTGACCACAGTTCTATATGGCACAGTCCTTATCCTGTGACAGGCCCTGGCCACATGGTTATTCTATTATCCACTGCTCATTGATACAATCAGAGCTACCCTTGCTGATGTTGGAACCAGAGCACAACCGTTTCTCTGTACATGCAATTACACCTGTGGTCTTCAGTACAAAGAACAATAAACTTAATCTTGATAAATAATTATATAAAATGTTAAAGGCCAACTATTCTTATAATAATAATAATAATAATAATAATAATAATAATAATAATAACCTTTATTTATATAGCACCTTTCATACAAGGAATGCAGCTCAAAGTGATTTACATCAATAAAAGTCAAATAAAGTGGAATAAATTTGCATCAATAAAAACATTTACATCAGTAAAAGACAAAGAAATGTAAATAGTTAAACTCAAAGCATAAAATGCATAGAGCACATTTGCAGGCAGTCAAATAGAAATATACTTAGTTAAATGCTATAGTGAAAAGATGTTTTCAACAGCTTTTTGAATATATCAATCGATGGTGCTTCTTTGATATTTTTTGGTATTGTGTTCCATAGTTTTGGAGCATACTTAAAAAAGGCAGCATCTCCAATTTTGTATCATTAGCAGGTTAGCTGTGGAAGATCTGAGTGCCCTTTGGGGAACACATGATTTTAGAGAGTCTGTGAAATAGGCTGGTCCTGAGCCATTTAGTGTTTTATAAACAAGCAGGAGGACCTTAAAATCAATCCTGTTGGAAACTGGGAGTCAATGTAATGATTTCAGAACTGGAGTAATATGATCTCGCCTTTTGGTTCTTGTTAAGAGTCTCGCTGCTGAGTTTTGGATGAGTTGAATCTTATCTAAATACCTTTTTGGGAGGCCTGTAAGGATGGTGTTGCAGTAGTCCAGTCTAGTTGTGACAAATGCGTGAATTAGTTTCTCTGCATCTTTCTGGGTTATGAATGGTCTTACTTTAGCAATATTTCTGAGGTGAAAGTAAGATGTTTTGGTCATCTTGTTAAGATGGGACGTACAACTTAGGTCAGGGTCTATGATAACACCTAGGCTCCTTTGATCAAGGAAGTCAGGTTGCCAAGGTTCATGCTGATTTTCTCCCTTTTGACTTTGGGGCCAACTAGGAGGATTTCTGTTTTATCCTCATTTAATTTTAGGAAATTAACACTCATCCAGTTATTTATGGCAATTAGGCACCTAGACAGTGAGCTTATTGCATCTATGTTATCTGGCTCTACGGAAATGTATAGCTGTGTGTCATCAGCATAGCTGTGGAAATTGACATTGTGTTCTCTGATGACATCACCTAGTGGAAGCATGTATAGTGAAAAAAGTAGCCAGACAGCTTCCTTGTGCAACACCCTATAGTACTTCATGTTCCTCGGATACATGGTCACCAAGACTGACAAAGAATTTTCTGCCTGTAATGTAGGTTTGAAACCATCTGAGGACATTTTCTGAGAGGCCAACCCAGTTTTAAGACGGTCTAGTAGAATGTCATGATCAATGGTGTCGAATGCTGCACTCAGGTCTAGGAGGACTATCGCTGAGACTTTGTTTGCATCCATGCTAATTCTTAGATCGTTTACTATTTTGGTCAGGGCTGTTTCTGTACTATAATTTGCTCTAAAACCTGACTGAAACTTTTCTAGAATGTTGTTGTCATTTAGAAATGTGCTCAGTTGGTAAAAAACTGCTTTCTCAAGCACCTTACTTAGGAAGGTGATGTTTGATATTGGTCTATAGTTGCTTAGTACCTTAGGGTCTAGTTGTGGTTTCTTAAGAAGTGGCTTTATAACGGCAGTTTTGTATGCATTTGGGAAGACTGCAGGGATTTATTTATAATATTTAGGAAAGGGCATGAGATTCTATTAAATACCTTTTTCAGAAGGTTCGTCGGGATAGGGTCGGTAGCGCAAGTGGTAGATTTACTCTCGCTAACAATCTTTTGCAGGTCTTCAGTAGAAATGCTGTTAAATGTCTTAATGTGCTTCGTACAGGGTCTGCTTGGAAAATGTATATTTGTTGTAGAAATGCTGGCTCTGATGGTTGTGATTTTGTTATTGAAGAAGGCTGCAAACTCCTTGCATTTAGTTTCAGAGGCTTGACTTTTCCATTTCGGTATAGGGGCAGGGTTTAGCAGTTTGTCTATTGTTGAAAATAGTATTCTGGGGTTATTTTCACTTTCTATAATGATCCTGGAAAAGTGTTTTTTTCTTGCAGCACGTACAGTGTTATTGTATGTTGTAAATAGTAAGATGGACCTCAAGTCCAGTTTTTCGCCATTTTCTTTCCGCTGCCCTATTTGCTCGTTTTAGTTCACGGACAGAGCTATTTATCCATGGAGATGCTTTCTCTCCTATCCTCTTTTTTTGTTTAATTGGCGCTGCTTTGTCTAGAGCATTTGTCAGGTAGTAATTTAGTCTGTTTGCCATCTCGTGGACTGTATTGATTGTGCTAAAATGAAGCTGAGTTAGCACCCTTGAAATATGTTGCTTGGCCGCTTCATTTACGTATTGTTTTCTGACTATATTTTGTACCTTATTCTTGGTTTCAGATAGGTGTGCATCATAAAATACACGGTCTGAAAGGGAGACATTTGTCACAGAAAGGTTTTGTATGGGTAATCCTTTTGATGTATTTCCATGTTCATGGGTCTGTTGTGAGACCTGTTGAATCAGGCCAAAAGTATGCAGGATGTTCATGAATTCCATAGTATACTTGTCAGCATTATTATTTACGTGAATTTTTAGGTCACCGTTTATAAGAATTTTGTCATGTTTGATGACGGTCAGTGACAGTATTTCAGAGAACTCTGGCAGGAAGGCAGGAAGTTGTTTTGATAGTCGATATATTGTTAACATCAACACTGGTATTTCTGCTTTGAGAGTGAAGGCCACATATTCAAATGTTGAGAATCCTCCAAGATCAACCTTTGTACAGCAAAAATGTTCAAGATAAATCACGGCTCATCCTCCCCCGCTTTTACCCACTCTTACTGACTAGACAAATATATAATTTTTTGGGCTTGCCTCAATGAGTGTTGGATTGCTATTTTCATCTAGCCAGGTTTCTGTTAAAAACAAGAAGTCAAGTTTATGGTTGACAATGAGATCATTGATTAAGAAAGATTTGTTTGTTAGTGATCTAATATTTAGTAGTGCTAATTTAGTTAGAGTTTGCTCCAAAGCTATTTTGTGTTTTGGAATTTTTGTCAAATTGGAATAGATTAGCTTTTGTTTGCCCTTGTCCAAGTCAAAACAGTGATAGGCATTGGTGTCAGTGAATTCACAACATTGTTCTTATCATTTATTGTTTGGGTACACATTGACCTAAAGTCATCATGCACTGTAATGTTTCTGTCCATCTGAGTCCCACACAAACTGCTTCTTTTAAAGTCAGTATGCACTGTAACATATCTGTCCATCTGAATATTACAAAACCTTTCATGCCACAAGCTAATAATGTCAACATTGGTGGCACTGTTTTATAGAAAGTAGTTCATCTTGAATTAGAAAAAATTAATGTCAAATAATTTGGTTACAACAACATTATATCATTCTTTTTTATAACACTATTTACTAGACCATCCTGTTCTTGTAATGTATTCAATGTTTAAATGGCTTCTAAAAGTTTTACATTTTAAAAATGATAAATATGGACCTAGATCAAATCCGAAAAATTCATGTTACACTGTCATACATTTTTAAGGAACTGTTTACAGCATCACTATTCCTTGTGAATACTGGAGATGTCAGTTCAACTGGAAATTACCTTCTTCAAATTTAATCCAAACTTAGATTTTACCTTAATGAAAAATTTTACCTTTAGAAATCAATTAATTGTAATCCACATATTTGAGAGAAAACATATTTTATTATTATCAATATTATTATTATTTTTATTATTATTATTGTTATATTATTATATATATTTAGGTAATCTTTGTCAAAGAGAACCTTTCCTTTACTGACTAACCGAATTGTTATAACATTATAATTACAATGACTATTTTAGGTGTCTGATCAAGCAATGGGAGGTGCTGTCCTTCATAGAGCGATGTATGGTGGCAGTGGGCACTAAACCCAGCCATGCCAAGAGTCTGGCAGTGGTGTTGGTGGAGGGAGACCGACGAGGACACTACAGCCATGGGCTCAACAGGCTGGGTCTGTATGCCACAAAATTATCATTTAATTTCAACACATGCATTTAATTGGTGTTCCAAACAGATTGCTCGCCCTGTCACCATGCTCATAGTATGTAGCCTACGAATGCCTTGGTGGATAAAAGGTTACATTCAGACGGCAAGTTCAGGCTTTATTTAAATGCAGTTGTGCTCAAAAGTTTGCATAACCCTGGTTAATTGTTAATACTGTAGATGTACCATCACTGTATGTCATAACAGAAAGGCAGAGTCATAAAACAAAACATGGCAACAAAGAAAATAATGAAATGACCCCTGTTCAAATGTCATACCCTCAGTTCTCAAAACGGTGTATTGCCCTCTTTAGCATCAATGACAGCGTGCAGTAATTTGTCATAGATGTCTATGAGGCCCCAAACTCTTGAAGGTGGTATAGCTGCCCATTTATCTTGGCAGAATGCCTCCAGTTTATGCAAAGTCTTTGGTCATCATGCATGAACCGCACATTTGAGATCTCCCCAGAGCGCTTGATGATATTAAGGTCAGGAAACTGTGATGGCCACTATAGAACCTTCACCTTTTTCTGCTGTAACCACTGGAGGGTCAATTTTGCCTTGTGCTTAGGGTCATTGCCATGCTGGAAAGTCCAAGAGCATCCCATGGGCAGCTTTCATGTTGAAGAATACACATTTTCTGCCAGTATTGACTGATAACATGTTGCATTCACATTGCCATCAATTTTCACAAGGTTCCCCGTGCCTTTAGAGCTCACACCCCCCAAAACATCAGTGAGCCACCACCATGCTTCACAGTGGGGATGGTATTCTTTTTACTATAGGCCTTGTTGACCTCTCTCCAAACATAGCACTTATGGTTGTGACCATTAAGCTCTATTTTGGTCTCATCACTCCAAATTACAGTGTGCCAGAATCTGTGAGGCGTGTCAAGGTGTTGTTGGGCATATTGTAACTGGGCTTTTTTATGGCACTGGCACAATAAAGGATTCTTTCTGGCAACTGAATGTTGGACTGTGTGTAAGAAAAATGGCTAAGTCAGAAAAATGGTTCAAAAAGTTAAGAGAAGAGATGATTGCCCTTCACAAACAAGGAACAGGATACAAAAAGATAGCGACAGCACTGAATGTTTCCAGATAAACTGTTGGCAGCATAGTTTGCAAGTTCAAAGTGAAGGAAACAGTGGTTACACTACCTGGACGGGTCTGTAAAAGGAAGCTATCAAGTGCTACAACCAGATTTCTGAGATTCTCGAGTGACTGAAAACGACCTGCAGCAAGACTTGGTTGCAACAGGCACTAAGATTTCAGTGAGCACAGTAAGGTGCGTACTACATGCAGAAGTTTTCCATGCCAGAAATCAAAGATGTACACCACTACTGACTCAAAAGCACAAGAAAAGAAGTTGGGTCCAATATGCTCAAAATCATATAAAGAAGTCACATAGTTTTTGGGATTCTGTTCTGTGGCGCGAAGAAACAGAACTGGAATTTTTGGCACAATGGATCAGCGGTATGTCTGGAGGAAGTAGAATGAAGTATACACTGAAAAGAACACCCCGTCTACAGTCTTTGCATCCTCTGGCACTGGTAAAACGCAGCGTGTGGAAAGCAAGATGGACTCATTGAAGTGTCAGGAAATCCTAGGAGAAAACGTCATGCCGTCTGTTAGGAAGTTGAAGCTTGGTCATCATTGGAACTTCCAATAAGACAATAGTCCCAAGCATGCATACAATTTCACAGAGGCTTGGTTGCAGAAGAAGTTCTGAAAGATTGTACAGTGTACATCACAGTCACCTTGACTTGAACTACATAGAAAATCTCTGGTGGGATTTGAAGAAGACAGTTGCAGCATGCAAACCCAATAATTTTACTGAACTAGAGGCCATTGCTCATGAGGAATGGGCTAAGATTCCTCAGGAATGCTGCCAGAGGCTGGTGTCTGGCTATGTATCTTGTTTGCAGCAGGTCATAACAGCAAAATTTAGCTCTACTAAGTACTAAAGATTGCCATGAAGGGGTTGAATACTTATGAGACCGTAGATGACATAATCAGTTGCATTTGAAGTTGATTTGGGGAACACACTTGAAGCATTGACTGTGTTGAGCTAATTCAATTGCTTTTGTTTGATTGTTCATTGCAATCAGCTGAAGGTCTGAACATTTTTACAATAAACATGATTTGCACTGGGGGTTAAATCAGTTTGATTGAAAATGTAACTTGCAATGGTACGATCAGTCACTGATTCATTATATTATGAATGTGATTACACAACATATGCAATTACATAAATAAACACAGCTAAATTGTACAAGAGGTGGATATCAATTAGGAACAGCATTTTCTTTATACAACAACAGTCATGGAACTAGTCAGAGAGCCGGATTAGTTAATCAACAAACAGTCAACAAAAGACAAAACGCTCCGGATGTAATCTAGATACAGTTAGTAAGTTAATACGCTGCATTGCAGGACAGTCTACATCATGATGGTCATGGGTTCTCTGACTTTCCCTGGGCCTCCTGCTCAAGGCAGCAAAGTTGGCATAGCGCTGTCTGGGATTTGGGTTAGGATCATAGACCGTATATATTACTGGACATAGCATGTGTGACGTCAACCATTGGTTTGTGGAGATCTGATTTGAGTCATCGAACTCTCTGTTACGGGTGCAAACATCTTGTTTGCAGATGTGATGATTTTAGACGAGAGGGAAGAGTAATCTAGCTAGCTAGCTGATATTAATTGGGATTAATTGGCTAACGAAAAATTGTATTAATACAAAATTACTTACCAGAAAAACTGAACTACCGACTCCTTTGTGTGTCTTGTCGTACAACCGAATGCCATAGCCACGCCCTAAAACACCCCCTGCTTTAATGCCGACATTAAAATCAAAGAGACCATAATTCAGAAAATGAACATCATTATGTATTGCGGAAGACTTAAAACCAGCGATTGAGACCATAAACTCATTATGAAAATTTTTACTGAGGTAGTAAATCAAGTGTGAAGTGGGTCTTATTCTCATAGACTTGAATGCAGGTTTAAGGCACTTCCGCATTTGCATCACTTTGCCGAACCGGATGCTACGTCCAGTAATATACAAATATGGTCTATGGGTTTGATAGGTCAGATTATCTATCCTGCCACATCGCTCTCCAGCGACTCCTTGTGTTCAGATCGGCCCCCTGTAAATTCAATTGTGGAAGTACAGGTGGTGAACGTAATCCTCCCATGCATGATCCGACTAAAGGCTTCCATGTTGGGTGAACATTGCGGAAGGAATTAGCAACTTGGGTGACATGTGATTGGATAAATTGCAGCGCTGCCGAAAAGGAAGGATTAGAGGGGAGATTGATAAGGGAGGAAAATCTGGAAAAATTAATATAAATTACAATGTGAGAGAATGGAAGATATATACACAGGGAATGATTACTGAAGACATACAAGTGGGCGGGAGAGGGCAGTGGCATTAGTAGCCCGGTGATATCAACTGCTGGAACCTGGACACACCAGGAGAGGGCGCCACCGTCAAGGGAGCCACAGAGCCGTATATAAATATAGAGAGTTTGGCCAACTAGGGAATTTAATGTTCTGAGCTATCCCTTTATGCGTTTGGTTCAGAGGTGGTCACGTGTTTCATGGACTCCATGTTAGATGCCAACATTTCTCTGATTTCCATTGACATAGTGCAGGGAATAGTGGAAAAATGTAATCAATTATTTAAATTGTTGCGCGTTTGGCTGCTATGAAAGACCAGGTGTTCCTCTGTGAACCAAAAAGGCGAAAAGTGTGGGAGCTGAATGTGAAATTATTTATTTCAAGAAAGCATATTCGACCCATAGGGTTACACTGTAGTCATCTGACGATGGTATCCAATATGGCACCCATGATTTGAATTGGCCAAACTCTCAATATATTTGGCTCTGGGGAGTCGTTAAATGTAAAATCTATCACCAATATGCTATATTACAAATAGAATTGTGCAACATATACACTCACCTAAAGGATTATTAGGAACACCCGTTCAATTTCTCCTTAATGCAATGATCTACACAATCACATGGCAGTTGCTTCAATGCATTTAGGGGTGTTGTCCTG
Source organism: Umbra pygmaea (assembly GCA_016801145.1). NCBI lineage: Eukaryota > Metazoa > Chordata > Actinopteri > Esociformes > Umbridae > Umbra > Umbra pygmaea. The sequence goes on along the minus strand of JACXGM010010605.1, from coordinate 7,980 downwards.
GTCAAGACAATCTCCTGAACTCCAAACTGAATGTCAGAATGGGAAAGAAAGGTGATTTAAGCAATTTTGAGCGTGGCATGGTTGTTGGTGTCAGACGGCCCAGTATGAGTATTTCACAATCTGCTCAGTTACTGGGATTTTCATGCACAACCATTTCTAGGGGCTACAAAGAATGGTTTGAAAAGGGAAAAACATCCAGTATGCGGCAGTCCTGTGGGCAAAAATGCCTTGTTGATGATAGAGGTCAGAGGAGAATAGGCCGACTGTTTCAAGGTGATAGAAGGGCAACTTTGACTGAAACAACCACTCGTTACAACCGAGGTATACGCTGTCCTACGCTATTTTCCCTTTATAAATCACAATCAACTCTAATACGTGGCGCAGTTTTTGCGGATACATGTCACGCCCATAATTGTCCATAAATAGTCAGTGAAACTCCCCGAAATTAATATTCATTGATTGCGAAATCATGGCATACACAGTAGTGAGGAAAACCAAAAAAGCAACTTCACTCAATGTCAAGTAGAAAATATTGTTTCAGTAGGTGGAAAAGAGGAGGAAAATGTTGTTTTATGCGCACATTGTGCCTATTACGAACGGCGAAAATGCGTTGGAGTGGCAAAAGGTTGCAGACGCTGTGAATGCCGTGGTCGAAATAAAAAAAGTGGTCAGATATCAGTCGATGTCAAAAAGCGTCTATAGCGCTTCATCGCGAAAGTGTCTGCCACGGGTGGGGGAAATGGGTAACATTAGAGCAACATGTCTGCATCACAAGTTATTTGGACATTGGTGGAATGAAAATGCTTTCGATTAATAAAAGCATTCTCCAGGGCTCTCAAGTTTTGAAGACAGGCAAGAGTGACATCCCCCCGTCAGGGGGTCAAAGGGGGGGGGGCGGGTTAGATGGGTCGCAGGAATGGGGGTGTTTTATTAATAATAATTATTAGTGTTTTGGTTGTTGTTATTAATAATTGCTCAGACTTGCAGAAGAATTTCCACATTTGAAGCAGTTCGGCCCAAGCCTAGCCATTTTCAGGCTCATGATTGAGGACAATGTCCCGTCCAGAGACAAGCTGTTTTGTGTTTGGGTTTTGTTCAAACCAACCATTGAAAATACCATCTCGGCATCAGCATTAAAATTTGATAGCACTAAAAACAAGGCTGCGATCTTTGATAGCCTCCGAAATTGGTTCAAGACAGTAGGGCTGCACAATTAATACAATTTCTATCCTGATCACGATCTTGGCTTCCCACATTCAAATTCACGTGATCGACCTTCAAAGACCCCCGACGCTCTAGAACAGGGGTGGGCAATTATTTTTGCTTGAGGGCCACATTGAGCTTTTGAAACCAAATGAAGGGCCACATTTTATAGCGATGCATGAAAAATAGGAAATGTTATTTCATTAAATTAACCCCGCCACTCCACACTGTTAGATGCGTATCCTACAGAAAATAAATGTTTTGTTTTGTAAAACCTTGTTTGACTGTAATGTTTTTAGTTTACCAAAATATGGTCAGTGAAAAGTACCCAACTTCGAGACGCAATATCTACGACTTGTCATTAATCCACATGGACAAACCATTTCTCATTATTTGCATTGGCAATATTTTATCAGCGGAACCCCCTCTTTCCAACCATATTGGTACCATATTGGTATTGTGCAGGATGATGTCCTACATCATTTCATAGTTGCTATTTTTTTCATTTTCACATCCTACTTCCTGTCTGTAATGTGTTTAGTAAAAAAGTAAAAAAGTCAAAAAAACATGACCAACTTCGAGGCGCGATAGCTGTCGGTTCTGATAAACCCACATGGATCAGCCAACACTCATGTTCTTTTCCCTGCTAGGTTGTGACAGGGCGTGTCCAAATCCACTTTTGCTAGGTTGACAGCGGATAAAAGGGTCCATGTCTAAAATCAAGCAAATCAAGTCAATAGCGCATATGGACATTTATTTGAGTCATTAATTTCAGCCCAGGCAGGTTCAACAAACAAGTTACATCATTATTATATATACTATCCCAGATAGCAATGAGTCGGCGGCCCGACCGCGGTTGTAGGAGCGGCAAAAAGGGGTGATCGCAAAAGCGGCAGCCGCCTTCGTACCGCCTTCATACCGCCGCTGGCCCGCGGGCCCACCGCCGTTCCTCTGCGGTTATACCGAAGGCGGCCCTTCCGCGACCCGTCGGAGGCAAACGCTTTTTTCGAGTGATCTACCGCTGCTTATTGTGTATATATAATTTTAATATTTATATATTTTTCACATTCAGTTCACGACTGAAACCATCAGAATGTAACACTACGTATTATTAAACGCACATCCAGGTTTACCACGCACACTCAAAGGCACAGCCCACTAAGACCCCTGAATCTGAACCACAGACCTTATATATACGATCTGCACATGCTTCACACCAGTAGTGATCTAAAACAAGCAGTAATAATTAACAAGTATTAACAGGCCTGGCGCCAGGATGAAGTGTGTCTGTTTATCTCCCCCTGCA
>JACXGM010010604.1:15881-26144 GCA_016801145.1 Umbra pygmaea | reverse complement strand
TGGAGACCTGACTAGGGAAGCTGTAGTCCACAGGAAGTAGAACTGGTGACTGGGAATTGTAGTTCTGAGCAGTATAGACCAGGGAAGTGGCAGTTTCCAGGGAAGGGGAACTGGGAAACGTTACAGAACCCCCCCCCCAAGGCGCAGCTCCTGAGGCGCCAAAAGGTGGACACGCCACAGGACACCAGGTGGCCGAAGACCCAGGCAGGAGACCGCAGCAGCAGAAACCAGGCGGGTGGAGTCACACCAGGGCGAAGCCGACAAGTAGACAGGGCTGGAGGACGGAGCCACGGCGGGTCGGAGGGCGGAGGCAGCAGCGACGGGCCGGAAGGATGAAGCAGCAATGGCGGGCCGGAGGGCGGAGGCAGCAGCAGCGGACCAGAGGGACGAAGAAACAATGGCGGTCCGGAGGACAAAGGCAGCAGCGACGGACCGGACGGCCGAGTCCGGGCAGGCGAAGGTCCGGCCGAGCCAGGGAGAAGCGGAAGCCGAGGCGAAGGTGGACCAGGCACCGGAACCACAGCAGACACAGGAAACTGCAAAAACACAGCACAAACAGACACAGACACTGGGACAGGGGCAGACACAGACACTGGGACAGGGGCAGACACTGGCACTGGGACAGGGGCAGACACTGGCACTGGGACAGGGGCAGACACTGGCACAGGGGCAGACACTGGCACAGGGGCAAACACTGGCACTGGGAGAGGAGCGGGACATGGCACTGGGAGAGGAGCGGGACATGGCACTGGGAGAGGAGCGGGACATGGCACTGGGAGAGGAGCGGGACATGGCAATGGGAGAGGAGCGGGACATGGCAATGGGAGAGGAGCGGGACATGGCAATGGGAGAGGAGCAGGACATGGCTCTGGGAAAAGGGCAGGATCTTGGAAAAGGGTAGGCTCTTAGAAATGGTCAGGTATCAGAGAAGGGTCATGGTCAGGCAAGGTTACGGTGACAGGCAAGGGCACGGTGATAGGCAAGGGCACGGTGATAGGCAAGGGCACGGTGATAGGCAAGGGCACGGTGATAGGCAAACAGCAACTCTTATAGGCTAAAGCACCATAGGACAAACCAAGGCAGAATTAATTCAAAACAAGGCAGGGGTCAGACCGGAATAGCAAAATGTTAATATCAGGCTAAAGTACACTAGGGAAATCCAAAGGCAGAATAATCCATGAACAAGGCAGAGGTCAGACCAGAACAACAATACATTAATGAATGCTCAGTAAGAAGAAACCGTACTTACAATACCTCGCAAAGAGGCTATGGATTGTGTGTGGCTTATATACAGAGTGAGTGAGAGCAGGTGAATGGAATTAGGCTAATTGTGTCCGGGTAGGGGAAATGTAGTTCTTTGGAGACCTGACTAGGGAAGCTGTAGTCCACAGGAAGTAGAACTGGTGACTGGGAATTGTAGTTCTGAGCAGTATAGACCAGGGAAGTGGCAGTTTCCAAGGAAGGGGAACTGGGAAACGTTACACATCGCTGTCATTGACTAAGGTAACATTAAGGTTGGTAGCTGCAGTCTCTTTATTAATGCTAGCAGTTCCACTCACATCAACCTTCAAGGTCGAAGGGGTTTTAGGTCCGCCTGGCACAAAGATGACCTTTTGGTCTCTGGAAAGTTCCTACTTTGACCTACAGTGAAGTGCATAATGGTTTTGGACTCAGCAGACCCATGGCTACGACATGGATTAATGAAATCCAACATCCTGGATCAATGAATTTTATGTTTTATTAGATATTTATCCCCAAAAAAATAACATATGTATATTTTGTTTTTTAGTGTAAAAGCATGTAAACCATGACAAATAAGGCTTCTTAATGTATATTGTCAAGCCCCCAGGGCTCCTGGACTGGTGGGCAAAGTGCAACATGACCGACTTTGATGCGTCATAGCTCCGGCTGTGTTTAATTCACATTCTTTTCGTCTGATCTTTCCAAAAGTACAGAGCATGTATGGCTTGCGCTTGACATAGAACGTCGGGAGACTGTGAAGGGTTTTAATTAACGTTAGTTTGAAGCTCATGAAACGTACCCGATGATTCTGAATGATTCACCTCTGTTGATGTGTCTGGCTCTGGCACAGGCGTTCTTTTAGTACCTTTCTTAAGCCAGGCTAGCATAACGACTTAAAAAAGACACACTTGTTTTTAGATTTTAGGTTTTCAGCAGTGAAAAATATGTTACGGTCAGGTGACTACATTTTCTAACTAGCGTCCGTGTAGAAGCGAAATTTTGATAGGGTTGGCCAACTGCTTGCCTTTACATGATTCGTCAAGAGATCTGAAGTAAGTCAAGTAGTGCCCTCTGGGTAGTGTAGTTTATGTAACGTTCGGATCATTATCAATCTCTCTGACACTGACTCTTTCTCTGTCAGTGGTTGCGTACCACCTACATGCTATATGTTATCCCGGAGGACTCCAGAGGCAGTTGCAGGGTACCGAAGGGCTGCAGCCTCTGCCGTGAAAGATGTAAAGCAGCGGGTGTGGGAAAAGTTCGGAGATGACATGGAGAAGGACTTTCAGTCTGCACCAAAGTGCTTCTGGAAAACCGTCCGCCACCTCAGAAGGGGGAAGCGTGGAACCATCCACGATGTATACAGTAAGAGTGTGACTTTGTTGACCTCAACTGAGGAGGTAATAGGGCGGTGGAAGGAGCACTTTGAGGAACTCCTGAATCCGACTTCTATGTCCTCTATATTAGAGGCAGAGCTAGAGGATGATGGAAGATTGTCGTCAATTTCCCTGGTGGAAGTCACTGAGGTAGTCAAACAACTCCACAGTGGCAAAGCCCCAGGGATTGATGAGATCCGTCCAGAAATGCTGAAAGCTCTGGGTGTGGAGGGGTTGTCTTGGCTGACACGCCTCTTCAACATTGCCAAAGGAGTGGCAAACTGGGGTGGTGGTTCCCCTGTTCAAAAAGGGGGACCAGAGGGTGTGTGCCAATTACAGGGGTATCACACTTCTCAGGCTCCCTGGTAAAGTCTACTCTAAGGTGCTGGAAAGCAGGGTTCGGCTGATAGTCGAACCTCAGGTTGAAGAGGAACAATGTGGATTCCGTCCTGGTCGTGGAACAACGGATAAGATCTTTACTCTCGCAAGGATCCTGGAGGGGGGCTGGGAGTATGCCCATCCTGTCTACATGTGTTTTGTTGATTTGAAGAAGGCGTATGACTGGGTCCCCCGGGAGATACTGTGGGAGGTGCTGGGGGAGTATGGGGTGAGGGTGTCCCTTCTTAGGGCTATCCAATCTCTGTATGACCAAAGCGAGAGCTGTGTCCGGGTTCTCGGCAGTAAGTCGGACTCGTTTCATGTGAGGGTTGGTCTCCGCCAGGGCTGCGCATTGTCACCAATCCTGTTTGTAGTTTTTATGGACAGGATATCGAGGCGTAGTCGGGGTGGGGATGGGTTGCAGTTCGGTGGGCTGAGGATCTCGTCGCTGCTTTTTGCAGATGATGTGGTCCTGATGGCATCATCGGCCTGTGACCTTCAGCACTCACTAAATCGGTTCGCAGCCGAGTGTGAAGCGGCTGGGATGAGGATCAGCACCTCTACAGGTCCTTCTCAAGAAATTAGCATATTGTGATAAAGTTCATTATTTTTCATGATGTAATGATAAAAATTAAACTTTCATATATTTTAGATTGATTGCACACCAACTGAAATATTTCAGGTCATTTATTGTTTTAATACTGATGATTTTGGCATACAGCTCATGAAAACCCCAAATTCCTATCTCAAAGAATTAACATATTTCATCTGACCAATAAAAGAAGTGTTTGTAATAAAAAAAGGAAAAGTCAACCTTTAAATAATTATGTTCAGTTATGCAGTTAGGAAAATAATGAACTTTATCACAATATGCTAATTTCTTGAGAAGGACCTGTAAATCTGAGGCCATGGTTCTCAGCAGGAAACCGATGGCGTGCCTACTCCAGGTAGGGAATGAGTCCTTACCCCAAGTGAAGGAATTCAAATACCTTGGGGTCTTGTTCGCGAGTGAGGGAACAATAGAGCGGGAGATTGGTCGGAAAATCAGCGCACCGGGGGCGGTATTACACTCATTATATCGCACCATTGTGACGAAAAGAGAGCTGAGCCAGAAGGCAAAGCTCTCAATCTACAGGGCAGTTTTTGTTCCTACCCTCACCTATGGTCATGAAGGCTGGGTCATGACCAAAAGAACAAGATCCAGGGTACAAGCGGCCAAAATGGGTTTCCTCAGGAGGGTGGCGGGCGTCTCCCTTAGAGATAGGGTGAGAAGCTCAGTCATCCGTGAGGATCTCAGAGTAGAGTCGCTGCTCCTTTGCGTCGAAAGGAGCCAGTTGAGGTGGTTTGGGCATCTGGTAAGGATGCCCCCTGGGCGCCTCCCTAGGGAGGTGTTCTAGGCATGTCCAGCTGGGAGGAGGCCACGGGGAAGACCCAAGACTAGGTGGCGGGATTATATCTCCAACCTGGCCTGGGAACGCCTCGGGATCCCCCAGTCGGAGCTGGTTAATTTGGCTCGGGAAAAGGATGTTTGGAGTCTCCTGCTGGAGCTGCTATCCCCGCAACCCGATCCAGGATAAGCGGACGAAAATGGATGGATGGAATTCTGAGTTGAAGCATCCCTGAGTTAGGCACGAGATATAAAAAGCCCTCATCAATGGAACACAGACATCACATATTCTCCATATTCAAAATTAAAAATATTGTCTGCCTTGTTTGGGTAAAATGAAAATATATATTTTTTCTTACTGACAACATTTCTCCCAAATTCAAAATAAATATTTCATTTTGAGGATGGTAGTAATACTAATTGATTTAAGACAAACTTGTAGTGGTCTATTAAACATTTTCCAAGACCTGTAAGCATAATGTTAAGCAAAATGCTGTCTGTTTATTGGATGTGTTTTTTTATGTTTTTCAGTGCCCAGACACAGTGGAAAAGTGGCAGGAAGTAGCACATGGATTCCAGGAACAGTGTGACTTTCCTCTTTGCTTACGGGCATTGGATGGAAAACACATTACTATTCACCCTCCACGCCAGTCTGGATCTACGTTCCTACAACCTACAACACCTTAAACATCCAATGACAAGTAATATACAGTGGGTATAGAAAAGAATCAGCCCCCTGTAAAGTAATTACATTTTGTTGCTCTGCAGCCTGAAATGAAAACGGAAAGACACAGTTTTTGTTTCATTCAGCTGTATGTACTCATAACATCCAAGTGAAAGATATAATACCAACTTGTCAGATAAAAGAAATTACAAATTAAAAAACAGAATCACTAAGTTGGAAAAAGAATAAACCCCCTCCTAAAAATGACTTGTAAACCCAACCAGGTGTAGTTAATCACCTTCTCAATAGCACACAAAGCCAACTGACTTTCAATGGGATCAGCTGTGGTCATTTTGATTAGCTCAGCATGAAATAAGCTTTTCCTGAAGCATTTCAGTCCTTGGTAGTGCAAGTGACAACAACAATCAACTATGGGTGGCAAGGCATTGTCAAAAGATCTACGGGATAAAGTTGTGGACAGGCACAAGTCAGGAGATGGATACCAAACAATTTCAAAGGCTTTATCAGTGCTTAGAAGCACAGTGAAGTCTATTATTAAGAAGTGGAAGGTATTTGGTATAACACAGACCTGGGTCAGGACATCGCTCCAATCTGGATGAAAGAGCCAGGAGGAAACTGGCCAGAGAGGCTACCAAGAGGCCTACAGCAGCTCTGAAGCAGTTGCAGGAATTCATGACAAAGAGTGTTCATTGTGTGCATGTGACAACAATATCACAAATTCTCCACAAATGTGGCTTGCATGGGAGGGTTGCAAGAAAAAAGCCACTCCTCAAGAAAGGCCACATGCAGTCACGACTGAGCTTTGCCAAAATGCACCTTGAAGATTCTAAGGCCACGTGGAAAAAATGTGTTATAGTCAGATGAGACTAAAATGGAATATTATGGCCTCAACGCCAAGCAATATGTCTGGCAAAAATCCAATAAAGCTCAACATCTAAATAACACCATTCCTACAGTAAAGCATGGAGGTGGTAATATCATGTTATAGGGTTGTTTCTCTGCAGTAGGGAATGGAGCACTTGTCAGGATAGAAGGAAAAATGGATGGAGCAAAATACTGTCAAATTCTTGACGAAAACTTGCTGTTCTCTGCCAGAAAGTTGTAAATGGGAAGAAGAATTACCTTCCAACATGACGATGACCCAAAGCACACAGCAAAACTGACCACACTGTGGTTGCAGGAGAAAAAGGTGAATGTCCTTGCATGGCCTAGTTAGAGCCCAGACTTAAACCCAATTGAAAATCTGTTGAATGACTTGAAGACAGCAGTCCACAAACGGTCACCGTCAATTTTAACTGAACTTGAGCAGTTCTGCAAAGAAGAGTGGTCAGATATTGCAACGTCTAGATGTGCAAAGTTAGTAGAGACATATTTCAACAGACTAAAGGCTGTAATTAAAGCAAAAGGTGTTTCAAATGAAATACTGAAACAAGGGGGTGATCCTATTTCCAACTCAGTAATTATGTTTACTTCTTTTTTTCTTTTTTTCTGACATGTTGTTGTTATATCTTTCACTTGGATGTTATAAGTTTCACTGAGTAAATACACCTGAATGAAACAAAAACTGTGTCTGTTTTCATTTCAGGCTGCAATGCAACAAAATATGATTATTTTACAGGGGGGGTGATTCTTTTCTATTCCCACTGTATATTTTACCATACTGTATCTGTGCAATTTAAAAAGGTTAACATCAAACAACGGTGCATTAAGAACAACAGTGCAAACTGACAAGGTAAAAGGTGCAAATCAAAGAAACATGCATTGAATAAACAACCAATTACAAAAAGGTCATAAACACAGAACTAGTGCTCAGATCAGGGTAACAGACGGTACACTGACTGCTGGCATGCCTGATCTATCTTCTTTTTGTTGCTGTAAACGGCCTCAACAATGGCTTCAAAATTCATTTATTATTTTTTCAGTCCAGGTTTCAATCTCGGGGCATCTGCTCTGCTCACTGGTGCTCTGTAGTGCTGGACACAGGCTCTGCTCACTGGTGCTCTGTAGTGCTGGACACAGGCTCTGCTCACTGGTGCTCTGTAGTGCTGGACACAGGCTCTGCTCACTGGTGCTCTGTAGTGCTGGACACAGGCTCTGCTTACTGGTGCTCTGTAGTGCTGGACACAGGCTCTGCTCACTGGTGCTCTGTAGTGCTGGACACAGGTTCTGCTCACTGGTGCTCTGTAGTGCTGGACACAGGCTCTGCTCACTGGTGCTCTGTAGTGCTGGACACAGGCTCTGCTCACTGGTGCTCTGTAATGCTGGACACAGGCTCTGCTCACTGGTGCTCTGTAGTGTTTTCATAGATCACGTAAAAAAGGGTGTAATTTGATGGGATATCCACTGTAAAAGTTTACAGTGTTTTACCTTCAATTGGAACAAAGGGAAATATTCTAAAGTTACAGAACTTATTTTACCCGTAGTATATACAGTCAATGGTACAATGCGTAGTATATACAGTCAATGGTATAACCTGTAGTATATACAGGCAATGGTACAACCTGTAGTATATACAGTTAATGGTACAACCTCAGGAGGCTGAATATTTTTTTTTCTATTACAATCATAACTGCATTGCTGAGCCTTAGTATTAAAGGTACAATATGTAGTTTTCCAAAACAATAACAAAAGACGTGCTTTTGCATTAAAAAATCAAACATCACTATACCTATATTATATAGATTTCTTAATTGTGTACTTACATAATAACGGTGTACTTACGCACCGTTGTGACAAAAAGAGAGCTGAGCCAGAAGGCAAAGCTCTCAATCTACCAGGCAGTTTTTCTTCATACCCTCACCTATGGTCATGAAGGCTGGGTCATGACCGAAAGAACGAGATCCAGGGTACAAGCGGCCAAAATGTTTTTTTCTCAGGAGGGTGGCGGGCGTCTTCCTTAGAGATAGGGTGAGAAGCTCAGACATCCGTGAGGATCTCAGAGTAGAGCCGCTGCTCCTTTGCGTCGAAAGGTTTGGGCATCTGGTAAGGATGCCCCCTGGGTGCCTCCCTAGGGATGTGTTCCAGGCACGTCCAGCTGGGAGGAGGCCTCGGGGAAGACCCAGGACTAGGTGGCGAGATTATATCTCCAACCTGGCCTGGGAACACCTCTGGATCCCCCAGTCAGAGCTGGTTAATAAGGCTTGGGAAAAGGACATTTGGGGTCCCCTGCTGGAGCTGCTGCCCCCGCGACCTGATCCCGGATAAGCTGACGAAAATGGATGGATGGATGGATGGATGGTACTTACATAATCCTAAATGTTTCCACCAACTTTCAAAACCAGAGAAATTTGTAACATAATTCGAGGACACGGGACGTTTCATTTTGTCTTCCATCAATGGCGTCCTATAACTTTGACTGCTTTTGTTGTTCTAAGTTCCAGGGAACCGCCAAACATAATGTGAACAAAGTTATAATATTTTTAACAATACAATACTTCGTCAGTGAACATTTATTTTTTTGCCGGAGACGCTAGATTTGAAGGTTGTCATTGATGACGATAACAAAACCCATGATCCCACGTTACTTTCCGACGTCATCCAAGTACATTTTTTGCTATTGTTTTGATTGAGAGACCCCTAGCGGCCAAAAATGACATATTGTACATTTAAATATTCACTGTACCTGAAATTGCATCAGCATCTGCTGTACATGTGACAAATAATCTGAACTTGAATTGAAACTTGATATGATATATTCACTACCGGTCAAATGTTTTCGAACACTCAGGGATTTTCATATTTTTATAGATACACCAAGGTGGTATTACATTGATTTAAATATACAGTATATCCAAGATATTACCAAAGTTAATATCTATCACTGTAGGAAATAACTGATTTATATTTAATTATTCAAAATTAATTCAAGACAATTTTTCAGCAGACATTAATTCAGGGTCCCACTTTTAGCTGATCTATAATCAATCATGTTTTGACGATACGTAATCTCTGATCAATGTAATGCCACCTTGGTGAATAAAGATATCAATTTGTATCAAAACATGTAAATTAGTGTACATTTAATATTTATAATGTTTATTTTTATCATAATGTTGTAATTATTTATCGAAATAGTTTGTCAAGTAATAACCCAGTTTTGTGTTCCATTTCTTGATCGTCTACACAGCAAAATCTCTGTTAAATCAACACCGTAAGTGTAAGATTAACACTCAGTGTTTATTTAGGTCCTTGGAGGTATATACTCAGTCACGGTGCCTCCGTTAAAACCTAAGCAGTGCCCTCAATAGGCTCTTCTGCTGCTGTTGATGCAAGGTGTTTGATTGGTAAAACTTCGATCACACACAACTTGTTTCGGGGAATCAACTTTTCTTGCCCAAGAAATTTCACTGATGGTTACTGTCAGTGTTGTTGCTAACCTGTTAGCTGGTTCTCTTCCATAAAGTGTTCGGAAGTGTTTTCCTGCTTGATCCTTGAACGTGTATCTAAAACAACGTACTCAAGGCCCTACTTTCTTGTTTCACTCTGTCTGTTTGCTGGTCTCTCTGTGTATGTCTCTCTTCAATTTAAATTGAAAGAACTTTATTAACATGGGAATAATTTGTTAACATTGCCAACGCAAGTAGGAAAAGACAGAAATAATAAGCAAATCTAAAAATATTAAAAGGCATTAGGTGTTACAGGGTGTTATATTATGGGATATGTACCCTACTGTAAACATTTTAACTGTTATATTATAGGCTACACACAGTATTGTAAACAGTAGTATATAGTTGGAATGAAAATGACTTTTTTCAAAATCTACAAAGCATGAAAAGACCTTGGTTTTGTATGTTTGTCTCTTGGGGTATGCATGGCGTATTCATGTTCGGTTGTGCTATATTTTGGTGAGACACAAATTTGCTCAGAATATTGTTTTCATTGAGGAAAGGTCGAAGTCTGCTTTTGATGATACTGCAAAGGATCTTCCCAAGGTTGCTGTTCACACAGATTTCCCTAGTTATTGCAGTTTAATTCGTCTCCAAACGTTGGGGAAAATGCCAGAGCTGAGGATCAGGCAAAGAGTTTACACATGGGTAATTGTAATGTGTTCTGGGAATGTTAACATCGTCCTTAGTATACCATCAACACCACAGTTTTTTGGGGGTTGGGGGTTTGTACTCTCTCTCTCTCTCTCTCTCTCTCTCTCTCTCTCTCTCTCTCTCTCTCTCTCTCTCTCTCTCTCTCTCTCTCTCTCT
>JACXGM010010604.1:0-15781 GCA_016801145.1 Umbra pygmaea | reverse complement strand
CCTTCCCTCAGCGTCTCAATTATATTTAAGTGTCCCTCATGTTTCCAGGAAAGCCACACCTTGTGTGTAGGTGTGGGTTGATGTTTTAGTTTTTCAAAATTGTTATGTCCTTAATGCAACCCGTCACACAAACAGCCAGCAGCATAGGGCCCTGTGTTGCACTGCTGGTTTTCTTCTAAAGCTAAGCAGGGTCAAGGCCTGGTTAGTCCCTGGATGGGAAACCAATGCTGCTGGAAGTGGTGTTGGAGTGCCAGTAGGGGGCACTCTTCCCTCTTGTCTAAAGATCATTCCCAATGTCCCAGGGCAGTAATGGTGTGTGCCGTCTTTTGGATGGGATGTTAAACGGGTGTCCTAACTCTATGTGGTCATTAAAGATCTCATAGCAATATTTGTAAGAGTACGGGTGTTAAGCCCAGTATCCTGGACATATGTACATGCCGGCTATCTAACCATCATAGCAACCTAATCATCCTTATCTCTCAATTGGCTCATTAATTCCCCTTGCCCCCCCACTTCTCCCCAGGCCGTTGCTGCAAATTAGAAAGTTTTCTCAGTCAACTTGTCTGGTAAAATAAAGGTCAAACTAAACATGTGAAAAATAGCACATGTGGAATGGTCAGATAATGAACACATGCTTCCTCCAAGCTGCCCGTTTATCATTACAGTGCTCGCTCAACATGCAAGCCTTATATCTTTAAAGATAAATTATTTTCATAAACATCATAAATATTAAATGTATACTAATGGTCAGAAGATTTGTAATGCCCAGGAATTTACATATGTTTTGATAGAAGTTGATACCTTCATTCAACAAGATGGCATTGCATTGATCAGAGATTAGGTATGGTCAAAACATGATTCGTTTTACACTTTCACAAAACCTTACAGAACCTTGATTGAATTCACAGATGCCTGACCTGCATACATGGACCTGCACACAAGGAGTCGCTCAAGTGTAGAGTTTCAAAGTTGCCCATTTACAATGGAGATTTTTTTCTATAAGATGACCGGTGAAATGTGCTGTACCGCACCTAGACAGCTGGTAGAAAGCATGTACAGATGTAGGTTGCTGGCCCTAACACCTTACATTCTTAGCTATGTACATAGTTATACTGTATTGTAGACCCATCTAAAAACAAATATCAGCTGGCTAGAGAATATACTTTCTTAAAATTTATTGACAGCCTTTCTGAGGAGTCGGTGCTGGTTGTACTTTTTAAGTTTCATGATGGCAAGAATCGCTGGAATGTTGAAATCCATTTACTGGTATTTGTTGATTTAAATTAAGTGCATTATAATGTGTGTTTTTGAGTGCTGCAACTCTAGCGACATAATCGTACTATGAAAACATTGAGCGAAGTGCCTTTTACCCTCTACAAACCAAATTTCACAGTAAATGCATCTATCCATTAAATCACAATAACAGATGTTAGCAGCGTAATCGTTTAGCTGTAAACACGAGTTTGATGTAAAAATATATTGCCCACCAACATGCCTGGAAGTAGGCAAAAGGCAAGGGCGTAATCCATTAAGGAGGATGAGACAGTCCCGTGTATCAACAGCCCACTAAGCTGTCTAATAAGTGCATTAGACAGAGACAACAGAGGGGCCGGCCAGGAGGGGCTGTATCAGGTACACACTGACGAGATTGTTGCACAGTTGAATTATTCTCAGGGGCTCTATAAATGTTTTAGTTCTGCATATCACACTATTACATTATTACGTGGGTGACCTCTTGGCAGCAGTGATTTGCTGCCCCTAAACTGACCCTAAGAGAAAAATGAATGCCTTTTCTTAACTTTGCAGACTGAAGACAAATATCCACACATCTAGCCAGATCTGGCATCCACAGGCTAAGCTTCATGTCAGGTTTTGGGTGACAATCTGGTACCACGATTTTGAATGACTATAACAACCCCCTTAATCGGGTTACAAAGCATTACACTTGGCAATGATTGACATATTCTTCTTCTATTTGTCATTTCCACTGGGTCCTGTATGGCACTTGCAATTCCAGGCTTGAGGGTTCAATTTCAAAGGGGGCCAGTAACAAAATGCATGACAATGTACGCACCTGTGCCAGAGTTTGTTGTAGCCGTCTAAGAACCCGATGTCGGACAACACATGACCCCATGAGATCGGGTTTGAGCACCATCTTGGCCCTTCATGTCTATCTCCCTTACTGCTGCTTCCTCCTGTTCTGTCATTAAAATAATAAAAAATACAGAAATATATTTTTTAAACTGTAAGGCTTTCTGAATAAGACCTCTTGCTGAATGACTGAAATATAAATCTGACATCCAGGGATGAAATCTGAAACCCAGGGAGGGTTTGTAGTTCAGGAGCACCAGGCATATACATGTAAGGGCTTTGCTCTCTTAACATTGGGGTAAGATGTTTCCATCACTGGGATGACAGGTCACAAGCTTTGACTGGGCTAAAAAGGAGCAGAAACTGACGTCTACTGTTAGAACAAAGAATTCCAAAAGGGTTCTTTGTCGGTCCCCATAGTAGGATACTTTATAGTCCCAGGGAGAATCTTTTTTGCTTCCAAGTTTAACCTTTTGGGGTTCTGTGAAGAAAGGGTTCTGTACTGAACCAAAAGGGTTCTATCAAAGCTTCCTCAAAGATTTGTCTGATGGAGACAGATGAAGAACCCTTTGCATTTGTAGAGACCAGTGTTTTTTCTAAGGGGGTAAGGTCAACATTCCAGATAACCCTTATGGTTCCATGTAGAATGCTCAATGGAAAGTGTTCTATAAGTAACCAGAATGTGATTTTCTGGGAACTGTAAAAATATTATTTTTAGGGGACAGCAAAAAAAACCTTTTCAGATCTTTTTCTGATAGCATACAGGCAGACCTACTGTATGTTTTCATGTAGGGTGTATCTATAGAATAGAGAAGAGTAGGTCTGTCTAGAGAGATGATTACCATTTAAAATGTTCTAAATCAATCCTACAATTAGCCTATCACGTGGTTATAACTTACATCATCAATTCCCTAGTGTGTACGGGTGAGTGGTTAAGCAGTCTACACTGAAACAACGTGCCCCTTCAGTCCAAAAGTATATTCAGTGAAAGAAGGAACGAGCCGTGTTGGACTGTTACTGCGGTGTTATTTGGTAATCATCCATGTGTAATCTGGTGCTTCCTGAAGACACCATGAGCTGGTTAACTAATCAGGAGGAATCTAATCTGTATGGGAATACAAACAGGCTGCTATGGAGAGTCGCCGGCTTTACGCTCACCCATTACAACTTTGGCCTGGGCTGTAGGTGGGGCTCCAGCTGAGTCAGGGAGCACTTTAAATGTACAAATGGCACATTAACAGGGTTGTTTGCTTATTAATTTTATTGGCGCACAGTTTAAGATACAAACATGCATGTAATAACAATAATAATAATCGTGGTTATTTACTGTATATACTGTATATATTTCTTCATGACCTGGGTCACCATTGTCCACCACCACTGGTGCAGCTGTGGGGAATGCCTTGCTCAAGGGTTCAGCCACATATTTTTAACCATTGGCAGTTCTAGTATTCAAACTAGTAAAATATGACACAGCTACTGGCTCAATGCACAAGGTTACTAAATTAATGCATGTCGTCATATTCTTATAACATTTGTTAACTAAAACAACAAGAAGTCAGCCCTATGAACGCTCTAAGAGTGGAACCAACTTCCCGATGAAGCCATGACAATGTTCCTACCCGTTTCCTGATAACGCCTAAAACATATTAAAAAAATTCACAGCAACAAATACTTCGTGGGGAAGAAATCGGTGTCTGCTTATGTAAACGTGGCACTCAAAGGGACTGCATGTGGAAGTTACGGACACCCAGAGCGAATGTGTTGAACTGCCTAGTCTGTCAGAATCCATGAGCAACAAACGTGAAGCCCTGCCTCGATACGTTGCTAGCCAATAGGAAAACCAGAGCAGACGAGCCTTCATAACCCAACCCATAATTACTTATATACTACACAGCACCAATCATAAGACGGTAATGTACTACTACCACACCAGAGGGTAGCTCAAGCGTTTCTGCTCTGCTTTGGAGCTCGTCTCAGGGGCTTAACCACAGCACTATTATTAACACGTCTGAACAACGGAGATTTTACAACAAGCAGAAGAACTCATATACCGTCGAGACATATTGGTAAGTCCATGATTCGTTCCGCGTGAATAGTGTTTGACATAGTTTTACATAGCATAACAGCATTGGTGCGCCTCGTTCTACCTTCGGCCAGCGCTGCACCCTGCACAACATGTTTACGCTGAAGGAACGCATGGTGTTCCATGCTTTCTACATGGAGCTCACATAATTTTTTGAAAAATACTGCACCTAATATATGTGAATGTTTTATATATATTTTGCGACACTTGCTTACGGTGGATAGACCGATGCATATCAAAATTCACCGTTTTGGATGTTTTAAATGCTTAAATTATTGGAATAGAGGATTTTTTCAAAGAGGGATATTGAGTGGCTGTCACATGTTTATGATTACTATTTAAATCTCTTTGAAATCGCCTGCACCCGAGTTGTCGACCTTGGCTGCTACGTATTTTGTTCATAATGATTTGTTGTTTATTTAAACACTGTGTATTATGACAATAATTAATTGCTTATAGCTCGATCCATGCAGAATGGTTGTAGTCAACGCTTTTAAGCGTATGTTGACGTTAAGGTTATTCTCGGTCAAATCTTTCAAGGCTATATCCGTACGTAAGGGGGCGCTCAACTAGCCTGTGCATAAAACATTTTTACAGGTGTTGTCAGACATTACACTGTAATACACGTAAATTAATACACATACGTTTTTAGAACTTGTCAAAACTGGGCCAAAATTCCTATTTATTTTGTAGATATTAATTATAGATATTATTTGGATGATAAAACCCAGCATGTGCTACCTTTTTAAGTGGAATCCAATGGCAATCATATGCTACTTATTTACTTTTATTAAACATGGATTTGAATTTTCTGATAGCTTTTTACCAGTTATCCCAACATTATTTTTGTAGTATTCCTGACCTGCAACTGGGCTGCTGGTATTTACTAATGAAACAACCAGACATGCTCATGCTTGGGTGTTAGTCTTTTATAAATATGTTATAGCTGGTTTTGATCTTTGACTGATTTATTATTATTTGCTCTTATTGTGCTTTCTCATGCTATCTTGTAAACATGATAGCAAACTATTACTGTTTTTTAGGGAGGAGAGGAGAAACCCAATCCCACACAATTGTAACCTAGAGCTACTCCAGCAGAGTTGTCACTGGCTTAGGTCAGGAATGGTTGACCACTTGCCGGTAGGTGAGGAGACCTTTCTGTACTACGCCAGCTCCCCGACAAGCCGCCGTCCACTGGACATGGTTACAGACACGGGCGTCTACCAGGCGCTGTCATCCCCGTTTTCAGAGGATGAGCTAAGTGACACATCCAGCCCTCGGTCTTGCTCCAGCCCAGAGTCCCAGCTTCTGGGGTCAAGCTACAGCAGCAGCTCCAGCGGGGACAGCCAGGATGGTCTCCTGGATGTTCTTCTCTCCCAGACCACACTCGGAGGGGGAGTTACACCTTCCCTCTCACCCTCGGCGCCGCCCGTCCTCCCCATGGGTCTGGCGTGGGAGTCGAAGAGGGACCGCCTGTCTCCGCCCGCCAAAGAGGGGTGCTTTGATTTCCCAGAGTTCCCAGCGGACCTGGAGGATCATGTGGGGCTGCTGTTTCAGCCCACACTGGAGGAGATCGAGGAGTTCCTGGAGGAGAATATGGAGGTGATGGTGTTAAAGAAGGAGGCAGGTGAGGGAGGGATGCCGAACGATCATGTTACAGGGTCCGAACGCTTGGACCAAACTGTCTGCACCACGCAGACCAAACGCACACCTGCCTCTGCACCTTCAAACTTTGGCGGTTGTAAAGGGATTAAGCGTGAGGACAACACGGTCACCCCGGTAGCAGTGGAGGGGTCGAGTGTGCCGCCCGTTATCCTACAGATCCAACCCATCCACATTAAGCAGGAGCCCAGTCCCAGTGCGATACCAACACCAGTACCACAGCTGACAGCCCCACCCTCCTCAGACATCAAAATCGCCCAGCTCCTGGTCAACATCCAGGGCCAGACATTTACACTGGTTCCCCAACTGGTGTCTCCTTCCAGTCTCAATGGCACTTCTTCCAAGTTTGTGCGCATCGCGCCCGTACCCATAGCTGCCAAACCCCTGGGTGTGGGCGAGGCTGGGCTTGCAGGGGGCTCGTCCGCAGGACTCCTGATGGGAGGGTCGAAGTTCCAGAAGAGCTCCGTAGCGGACCTTATTAAAATGCACAAGTGCACTTTCCCTGGCTGTGCCAAGATGTACACCAAGAGCAGCCACCTGAAAGCACACCTAAGGAGACACACTGGGGAGAAGCCGTTTGCCTGCACCTGGCCAGGCTGTGGATGGAGGTGAGTCTACAAACCTTTCTGCTTGTGTTTGAGTCTTACTATAATGAACTCACAACCACACTGTGCGGTTATTCTGGTGACTAAATTCACTTCACATAGATTGTCAGTACAAAGTCAAGTAGTGACAGTGAGGCAGCACCGTTTTGTTTAGCTGTGATTCTACAGTATACCGGTCTATGATTGATCTGCAGAAGCAACAGTATAAAAACATCTGTTGACATGCTTGTATCATCTGAGATGGATCGATTACTGACAGAGGTTAGCGGGGTTATCAGCTTCACTTGCTTGGTGATTACCAAAGATATGAATGAGGCCAGTCCCCCTGTCTGCTCTACAAAACAGAGCAGAAAGTTTTGGAGAAAGGAAGATGTGTTCCAAGTTGCACGCCAGCCTGTTTGGAGATTATGGAGAGCTAAATTGATTAGTGTCCCTCATATAACTAAGAGTCCATTTGATCTATTCTCTTCTCATTGTCTTTATATCTCGGCTTTCATCCAATGTATTGTCTGAGATTAGATAAAGCCTTTTGAAGTGCAGGCGGACTTTGCCCTTTGTCTATCTGTCTCGCACTCACACTTGACTCAAGTACAGTGTTTTGGTAGCGGCTTTTCACTCCAACTGAGTTTATGGCCTACTAATGAGATTATACTGCACGATCTATTTGTGGGTCAAAGGAGTTTCAAGCTTGTTTTTGTGTTGTTATTCACTGAATATCCTGTTAATTCTTCAACGGCCAAAGTTTAACCTGTTGTTTGACACATGATCTTGTACCCCCTTTCGCTACGAAGTCCATTTCCCTATCCTCTTTCCCTGGCACGGTTGCACAACTACACATTATATAGAAGTGTGCCCAAGGAATTAGCGGGGCTCCAGTTCGATAAGATTGGTTGAGCTCAGCAGTCCTGTGGTGTTATCACTGTGGCCTGGGTTAGCCATGACAGAAGATGGCCCAGGGCCTGTTGTACCCCCCCGTGCTCCCTTCCTGTAGGGCTCAGGGTGGTGTCTGCTGGAGAGAGCCCTTATCAGCCCTTGGTGAGGCAGTGGAAGTGAACTTGTGAAAAATGCCCTGCCAGCCATCTGGGATGTTAGAGCCTTGTGTTCTCACAAAATAATATTTTTCTGAGTCTGTGTGTTTTTTTGTACAGCCCTCTTATTCTCACAAGTTTATAATCCCCAAATGACACATATACCGTACAGTTGGGATTTCTCCTGCACCCACTCACACATAAAGCCAGGTGTGCTTAGTAACACGTCACATACACTTCAATACATTTTTAAAGGAACTTTCTCTGGGCTGTATTTGTAATCTTATGTAAGGAAATAACCTTTTACACTTGTTAAATTTTACCAGATCACTTTAAGTTGTATGCTAATAATACAGTGTACTTGTTGCTAACTGAATTTGGTTCATACCCTAGCAGGTCTAGCAACAATATCCAGCTATAGCAATGTGAACCAAGGCACATTGCAGAATTCGATTGGTGGAGTTACGCAGAATTTCATTGGTCGAGTTATGAAGAATTTGATTAGCTTAATGAGAAACAGGATGTAGCACTCAAGGTGATTGGAAGCACATTTTAAAGAAATGCTTCTCAAGATTCAAGTGAATCATGAACAGATTGACTACAGCTGGATAAACAAATTAAACTACCTTTAACTACTAAAGTTAATATTCTACACTGTAGCCAGGTCACCTCGTTTTGTGATTGAGTAAGCTAAACCACAACAGCTGTGACAATGACTAGATAGCAGACCTATATCAGCAATGAATGTACATAGAGACAAATCCAAAACTATTTAACAGACAGTTATTATTTAGGTTTACAATGACAGTTTACCAATAGATGTAAAGATCACATTTTCAATTAGTTCTTTAGTTACTTGTTTTTTCTGTGGCCCTTCTTGTATGTTGATACCTTTTTAAGTGGGCTATGTTTAGTAAAAAAGTGTACTAAGTATAGATTTTGTGTATACCCACTCATGCCTGATTCATACCCACTAAATACTTAGAATGCATAAACACATAAGCTGCTGTAGCCTAGGGTGGTCTGGTATTTTCAGCCTCTACCTTTGAAACATGAGCTTTCTATTATCTCCTTGTAAAATAAAGTTGGTGCACACATTGGTAAACATCTGCATAGGACACTAATGATATAACAACAATGTGATTTTCCTTATTGTCTACTCTTCAACATTTTCATCTTAAGGGCTTTGCAATGACTGTTTTGGGTTTCACTACGTGTAGCTTTGGCTTTCTGGATGAACAGACTGAATTCTGGGAAACAGGAACTTCTTATGCTGGATTCACACCAGGCACGGCAAAAAATCACCGTACGGCATCATAATGCAGACACACTTGTACACCGCAATCAACATCGTAATCAATCTTGCGCATCTTCAAGATGATGGACAACGTTGCATACAAGTGTCCTCCTTCAGCAAGGCGACTGGCAGGAGCTTTTTCAGTTTAGTATTCATTGACAATAGTTTGTGTGACGAAATCGATCTACTCAGCTGTCAAAGATTTTCTTGCAATCCCATAAACCCATAGGTGAAAGCGACATATTAGCTCTTACTCGGTGGTACATGGACTTCCGTTTCTGGTGCCGTACGGCAAAGCACCGCACATAGTGGATAATTTCAATTTTTGCGACACACCCACCGCATCCACATTTTGCCGGTTCCGGTAGATTTGAACCAGAGGTGCGCATTGCTTCCTATTTAAATGCATGCCGGAACACAACCAGTTTGCCATGCCTGGTGTGAATCCAGCATTACCCAACCTCGACTAGTGATTGACTTTTTAGGAATGCTTTTTAGATTCACTAAAATTAATTAAAACCTGCCTTAGCGATGTTTATGCAGTGTCATTAATTCTAATATTCCTCTTGTGCCCTTCCAATCCTTCTGGTTTGTGGGTTTGATTAAATTGAGCCCTTTGGTCTTGTAATTCACCAGGTTGTCTCTCTACCCATCCATCCCCCAGCTCTTATCTGTGTATGTACTGTACGCTGTAGGCCTGAGTTCAGGGACAAGCTCAAACAGAGTCAGAGTGTAGTCTACCTAATCTGTGGAGTATGTAGGTAGGGAGGCATGGCTCCCCTTCCATACCTAAGCCTGCTGTTCTGCCCCACAGGGGCTTCAATTAACGTTTTTGTAATTTAGCAGACCCTGTCGTATCTCGAGCCACTTACAGGAGCAGTTCAACGGCAAAAGACCAGGTGTTCTCAGACTTCGGGATTAGATTCAGTGACCTCTCGATTACTGGCCCAATAGTCTTGACCGCTAGGTGGTCTACCATAAATATTTGGCCAACAGCCAATCAAAAGCTTCTGACCTCTATCACCTCCAAACCTCAGCTTTTAACGAAGGAACTGAAATGAGCGAGCATTCTGAGACTTGCAGCCAGCGAGAGCAAGTGAGACAGAAGAGTCGGCATCTTGCAGGGACACAGATTTGAAGAGACATTTATGTCTCACCTTCGATCTTTTTCAGTTACGCCTTTTCCCACATTACCTATTGGCTTATGAGATGAAGGTGAGGCCGGGTTTGAGTCAACTATTAAATTAACTGTGGCCATCATGTTTGAACAGGATGGAGGTTTGGAACACTGTCAGCTCAGGGGTATAGAGAGTAATCACACAGCATGTACGGTGTAGTACATAACATTGCTGTCTAATTTAAACCTGTAACTCAATTTTCAGCATTAACCTCCATCAATTTACTCCAGCACAAAGGGGATCGCCGGGGGAATGTAATTGGACCCCATTTTGTTTTTGATGTTTACGTTTCTCTTTTGGTGGAGGTACATTAGAAGTATCACAGTGGCCATAGTTAGAGTACTAACTAATATTACAATAGAGTATTGTACAGTATGTGTCCCAATGTCTGAGTGAGGGACACTAGCTACAGCTGAGTAGTATATGACTTATCAATAGTGGAATAACTGTCTTGATATTACATTAGTTGTATCGATAGGATGGTGTTAAAACTGCGAATTAACACCTTTGTGGGAAAAGGGGCCTGCTGGTCATGTGCTAGGAAATCAATCTCCTGTTCCAGATTAAGTCACCTTAACGCTGCCCAAACGTACAAAGGCACAGCCAGACACAGAGTAATAAATTAACTCTTTATTCCTGGCTGGATGTTCGACCAGTTAGCCAGTGATTAGCATGTAGGCCTGACATGAAGCTGGTACATTTTACCATGCACTTCTTTACAATATAACTGCCAGTATTGCTAAGGACTGAGCCTAATGCTAATGAAGTTTGTCCAGTGCGGTTTTTGCATTGTGGTGCGTTCACACAAAATGTGTTGGTTCCCTTATAACATTATTTCAGAAGAGTTATCAAATGGTTAGAACTATATCTTTGTTTACGTTCTAAATCCTAAAGTGTTTAGTATCTTCCTTTTGAACATCCTGTTGGCATTTTCCACATGAAAACTTCAGGATTTATTTTCCCTATTAAAAACAAACGTGATCCGCCTAGCAATTCACATTTCCTTCTGCTTCAGGATTATTTAGCTGCTCTAAATAGGCTCAAATGAACCTATAGCTGCTCTAAATAGGCTCAAATGAACCTATAGCTGCTTTAAATAGGCTCAAATGAACCTATAGCTGCTCTGAATAGGCTCAAATGAATCTATAGCTGCTCTAAATAGGCTCATATGAACCTATTGCATATGATCTGCCGTTTTCCACCAGAGAGAGTGTTCTTGTTACCTCAGGGTGTTGTGGGAAAATGTTTGCACTGATATCCTTTGCCTGATGGGCCATGTTTCTCTCTGTCTATCCGTCAGGTTCTCAAGGTCAGACGAACTCTCCAGACACCGGCGTTCCCACTCTGGAGTAAAACCATACCAGTGTTCCGTCTGCGAGAAGAAGTTTGCCCGCAGCGATCACCTGTCTAAACACGTCAAAGTCCATCGATTTCCACGAAGCAGCAGGACAGTTCGCGCTGCAAACTGAACCCGGTGACCCTCCCCCCCCCGTCCTGTTGAAGTCTGAAGCCACAACAGCAGACAGAGAGAAATGCAGAGGATGTTAGTAAAACAGTTGTGTGGAAGTAACTACTCTGTTGAAGAGGATGCAGGAGGACAGAGGGAATGAATGTTCAAACAAAAGTTTAAAAGTTTAATTTGTTATTTTTGTGTTTGTTCAAGAGTGTGTCTGATGCACATTTGTTTTACTGTGATAAGGTAACGCAAAGACTTACAAGAGACATGAACTGTTACTTCACATTATACCTTCACAGGTGTATTATTGGCTCGGTCCATATCGATTTATTTTAGTTTAACATATTACGGTTGAGATATAAAGGCAATATTCCTACCTTTCTCAGTTAATGCTGCGTATGATTGTTTGATGAAATTTACCTTTACATTTCAACTGTGCTTTAATGCTTCTCTGATATGGATTGAATCAAGATTACATTTAGTGTAAATAGTGTTTCTTTATTTTTGGGGGGATTTTCTAAATTTTTTAAGGTGACAAAAAAAAGGTTTTGTTATGCAATGTATTTTTACATTTTAAAAGGTTTGAATACATTTTGTTGATGTACCTGCCTATAATGAATGCATCAACATTCCTTCTGCTATATGATGAAATTGTCGTCTAATCGGCGAGGGAGTTTTTATCTTTTACTATGTAGTTCTTAAACCAAAGAAAAATGTCTGAAACGTTCATGTTGAACTACTGATTTGGATTGTGCCATTATAAGCTACTGGCAAAATGTGGATGCGCTTATTTTCCGAGGCACTATATTGAGTCATGTCTGGTTAGAGGCATGTGAATCAGTTAACAGCTAACAGTGAACAGTCAACTGCAATACGAGGTGCAACAAAAAGATAATTGACGTATTGTTTAAGGTGTTTTTTATATGTGAACCAACTGGCCTTTTGATCAGTATTGAATCATTTTAACTTTTCCTATAGATGGAGGAGCTGTTATTCTCTTTTTGTCAAATTTTGTGTAAGTGGCTGTTGAAAATTATGCTATTTAATATCATCATAACATTGGCCATTCTGACCTTTTAAACCTTATGTTCTTTTCTGGGGCCAATAACAGCTGAGTATTGAGTATTTTAACACATTGAAAAGATTAAACAAGTCAGTGGCTATCTGAAATCTTTATAGTACATAAACTGTGAAAGCCATGCATGTTGTACATACAGTACCATTCTGATTGTGTCAATCACAATATGCATAAATTATATACAGCCAATCAGTGTACAGTTCCAAATAATGTGTAAAAAATATATGAAGGACAAAATCCGTGCTGTCAATGTCAGTTTAACTAAAGCCTTTAGTGAAATATGTCTTTAGATGTTCTCGAAAAATAGCTACTGTAGCCTGAAGTACAGAAACTGGAGGATATGAATTTAATCACCATGGTGCAAGAGGAGTTTCTCACAATACGGGATACATAAAATCTGTTGTGAATTTGAGGTTTAAAATCCCTTTTAATGTTTGAAATGTACACTTTTATATGTAAGTATGTATTCTTACTCTAGCAATCTGGCTTAAATCTAAGTGTTGTTTCAAAGTAAACGTGACAGTCTGCCATGTCATCAATACGTAGTTCTGAAAGACCTACAGGCTATCATCGATGACTTTCTCAATACCAAGTGGTTTAGCAGATTACATTACACTACGCTTTTGAGGTAAATGAGGTTTTGGGGAAAAAAACTGGAAATGAATGGTGTCGTGTTCATTTGGATGCTTTTTACCATGTGAAAGCAAATCATAACATCTATGTGGACAAGCTCCATATGATCTGTAATCACCCTCCTGAACAGTACGGTTCATCACAAGGAAGTCACATGGTTGGTTTTAATACTTAGGGAAGTAGGGAACTAAAATGCCTGAAGGATTAGGTATGCATTTTTCATGCAAATATTGGGTGTGTTCAATGTGGTTTATTTTCCCTGTACATGTATCAACAAAACCAGAAGCTGGGAGGACTATAGAGAGCGGTACATTTAACAACAGTGCATTCCTTGCCAGACTACAATAAATTGGAAATGCTTTGTTAAAACAGGTTAACACATGAATGTATGTACAGACGGCCAATGCATCTGAAAGGAAGAGAAATATTCCTGTAATCATTTATGTGATTGTGTAAATTTCTAGTGCAGAAATGTAAAGAAGTGTACATAATGACAATTCACTATATATTATTATAAATATTATATATTTTTCTTTGTTATATGTAAGATGCATTTTCAAATAAACAAAACTCAAATCATAACGCAGTGTTAATTTCAGATGTGATCTATAGTGAATGCCTTGTTGATACTATTCTATACTATCTTTCACTGTTACCTTCACACTTTTACTTTTATCTCCACCCTTTTATTGTAACTTCCCCCCTTACATTTTTGGCTCCACCCTTTTAATGTTGTATCCATCATTTAATGTTACCTCCACCCTTTAATGTTACCTCCATCCTTTAATGTTACCTCCATCCTTTAATGTTACCTCCACCCTTTAATGTTACCTCCATCCTCTTAATGTTACCTCCCTCCTTTCACTGTTGCCTCAATCCTTTCAGTTACCTCTGCCTTTGTTACCACCACCTGTTTCAGGTTACCTCCACCCATTCTGTTACCTCCATCTTTCGATGTTAACTCCACCTTTCACAGTTACCTCCACCTTGTACTTCTACGTCCACTTTATTCTGTCACCTCCAATTACCTTCAAGTTTCATTCTTTCCCTCACATTTTCTCCGTGGCCTACACCATTTACTGTAACCTTGTCTTCAGCATTCATAATCTGTGTTATAATTTATGCTACAGGCGCTTGGGATATGCGCTCTATTTAGTGGAACATTTGGTTTTCCAAACAGGCTTTTGTTTTTCCATTTTGTTTGGTTCCCTTGTTTACTTCCAAGTGAGTTGGTTGGAAATAAAATTCTCTACATCCAGACAAGCAAAAACGCTATTAAGCTAAAGAACTGGTGGAATGCCAGGGAAAGATGTATACCACATGGAAAGCAGTTTTGGGATCTCATTCGTTTTCTCTCTCCTCTCTCTCTGTCTCCCTCCCTCTCTCTGTCTCTCTTTATTTCCCTATATCCTGTGTGCATTTAACTACTTCTTAATTTGAAGCCTGGATGGGTCTCACTGCAGGCACTTTGCCAGCTGAACATTTGCTGAGTCATGCTGTAAATGCTAAGACAACAGTCTTGTTTGTGCTGCTGTTGTGTACGAAGTTTCAGTGTATATGAGCCACTATGGTTTACAGCCTTTTTAGGATGCAGTAGGACCTAATTCAAGACATCTGTTTGGAAGCCATTATGGTTTCAGGCATGTTGTGTTCAACCCATGTTTCAGTGTTACAGAGGAAGTATTAGTTATGAGTTCAGACAGTGTTTCCTCTCAGGCTTACGACACCACTCCGTCAATGAGTGGAATTAGTCTAAGGGCAATTTACACAGACATTATTTCTCCACTGTCTTTTGTATTAAATTATGTCTGTCTGGCATTTTACACCCAGTCAGTATAAGGTTTGTACAGGGAGCTGCTTCATCGAATCACTGTAACACATTACATAAATGCTGGTCCTGTGATATAGAGTGATTAGATATTGTTATGTAAACCCTATAAGTTGGTCATAACATTTGATCCTCGTAATGTTACGTGTTCCTTCCAAACAATATAACTTGTGTTGAACTTTCTTCACTTATAGACAATTTGTCTTACTTTTGCTTTATGCTTGTCAACAATTCTTAATCTTCGGTCTTGTGATATCTCTTTTGTTCATAGCAAGGTTCACATGAGGCAATGATTGTTCTGAATAGCAAACTCAAAATTGTGAGTGAATAATTTGTGTGTTATTACTATATTATGCAGAATTTGCACGTCTAATGTTGTGACTTAGTTGAAGATCAGATCAAATTCTATGACCAATTAATGCAGAAATCCAGGTTTATGAAGATTATGAAGGTGATGCCTGATGGTCTTTGACCGAAACGTTGTGTGTCATATTTAATACAGCCAACATTTACAAGCATTGGCAGTGTGCAAGAGCTTTTCCTTTTTACATTTGTGTTAGGTTTTTAACACAACACTTGTGTGCTTGAAACCCTTAAAAGTTACATGTGCACGATTGTGTGATAAATCAAACAGCTTGTCACTGTAATGTCTGTAAAGAGAACTCACAATTGTCAAATAGCACAATGTTATTTATTGACCTAAATGACAGTCCATAGGAACAGGCAAAGATACAGCTAGGTATATCCTCTGGCAGAGTAATCCAAACAGGCAGATGGTCAAAACGGATAGCATATATGGCTAAGGTACAAGTAGGGATATCCAACAAGCAGAGTAATCC
>JACXGM010010603.1:8471-26145 GCA_016801145.1 Umbra pygmaea | reverse complement strand
CCCTAGCTTTAATGGGCAGCCAGTGTAGAGAGGCTAGAATTGGGGTAATGTGTTCCGATTTTGGTGTTCTAGTCAGAATTCTGGCGGCTGTGTTAAGCACTAACTGAAGTTTTTTTAGGGTTTTGTCTGGGTAGCCAGAAAAGAGAGCATTACAATAATCCAATCTTGAGGTAACAAAGGCATGGATTAACTTTTCTTCACGTGTTTCATACATCTGCCGGCGGTGTCGCCATTTCTCATTTCACCAGTTCTTGTGCGTACGCATGGGTCAGAGTTTCCGTGAAGGACCGCACATTTTCCCGTCAAGTTTGCTTTTCATAAATCCCAATTATTGCGTAGAGAGATGCGTAAGCAGGGTAAGATAGATCACCACAGAGAGATTGAGATTGTTTCCTAAATAATTGTTTGTTCAAAACTACTGTAACATTTATCTCGTTTTGTAGTGTAATTTTGAAGTACATGTTTGCTACCAAAAGCTTTTCAACAAGCATCATTTAAAATGAATATACCAGTAAAAGTGGCTACCACTCGGTTTCTTTTCTATATTAGCTAGCTGCCCATGCCTGCGCTGTAAATCCATTCCACTTGCGTTCTTTAGAAAAACTTGCCAATCTTTTCATAAATCAATTTCATGCTTTACCCTATACACTATAGTAGCCTCGATTTGACTTCAGTAGATTTTGACTACAGTAGTTATCTATACTTTAGCCAGTAAGGAGAACTTTCATTTAGACCCGATGAAACCAGTAGCTAATGTTGTTCTGCAACCAGGCTACAGGTCTTTCTACTAGTCAACCTGGCGGTATCTAGTGCAATATTAGATTGTTTTAGCTTTATTAATTTGTTCTTTCTCATAATTTTCATCCATTTGCAATGGCTAGCTCTAATGTTATGATCATTAAGAGGAAGAAATATACATTTATTTGCCTAACATATGTTTCTGGAGTCACATTAAACTGAACTGTAAGATATATCAGTACATAGTCTACACTACATGAATGTCCACTGTGTGTCTGACTGAATTATTTGACTAATGCAGAGTGTGTCTGAGCCAGAATCAGGAGTGTCAGATGGATGTGAGTTATGGTGGATGGATCCTGTGAGTGATAAAACGGATAGTATATATTAGGACAACTGTTTTGACAATTTTGAGCTACAATCTGTTGTTCTTATGTCATTTAGATATCTTGTATTCAGTCCATTAATTTTATCATTTTCCAAAATACAGATTTGTGCACTTTCTATGTGCTCTTACATTAGACCAACAAGCATGAATACATCTGGACTGCTATTGGTAGTTACTGTCTACATACATTAGATTTTACCTATTTAAATTGAGCAGATTGTGTCTGAGCCACAGACAGGTGACGGTCGGAGGGATGTGAGGGACAGCAGTGTGGATGTGAAGGTGAGTGTAAAAGAGATATGTTAGAATAGTACTCTAAACCTGTTACAGATGGTACTCTACAAACACTCTCAGGTGGTACTCATGCAACACACCACTGAATGCTTTTGGTGCTTTTTTAAGGAGTAAGGTGTTAGAGGAGACTAAACTAGGCACAACTGCAGAGCATAGTGTGTGATTATAAATGGTTGTGGCAACATTGGGTAACGGGAATAATGGAAACTATGAAAGGGTGTGTGTGTGTGTCTAGGCATGTGTGTGCCTGCGCGTGTGTAGGGTGCCCTTTTTTTTACATGAGCCCCTGCCTCCAAAAGGGGCTCATGTAAACAGCCGTTTAACTGAGGATAAGTAAGCATTAACACAGGACAGACTGTGCGTTGCCAGGGAATAACCGCACACCTCAGCAGTATAGAAAGGCTTTCACTGCGGAGGTGTGCGGTTATTCCCTGGCAATGCACAGTCTGGAATGTGTTAATGCGCTTATAAAACGGTTGCCAACATTTTATTTGTGAAAATTAATGTTTTAATTAGTATGTTTAGCAAAAGAAAATGGTCATGAGGCGTGCGGTTATCGTGAAACATTAACGTACCCCCCCACCACTCCTTTTACTGTTGCCATGTTAGTACGCCACAAACCAAGTAGTTCCTATTAAACGGATCATTTAGATTGTTTATAACAAGGTCTAAACACTTATATACAGTTTCATTTAATTTAAATGGCATTCGTTAGTCAGTTTTCTTAAGTGATGCATTTTTTATGCAATTCAAATGTTTACGTGATACAGACCTTACTGTCAACATTTACTTTACTGACGACCTATGGTTAACGCAGTCAAGCCAACATCTGTGCAGTTTTGCATTGCAAGTGCATTTCTTAGAATTTTGTTTCTGAACATATATACATCCATCAAAAGCCACATTGTGCAATCTTGTCTGGAAACGAAACGTTATGAATACGGGCAGACTTCCATATGCAGGTGCTGTCATTAACAGGCTATAATTAATAAAACTATTAATTTAGTATTAATTCCTGGTTATTAGCTAGTAAAAATAGCCTACTAAAATATTTTGCTAACTGCTGTACTGCAGTTACGTTGTAGTCTTATGTATTTGACCAACTAGTAGCCTATATTTTGTATGAGGTGTCAAGAATTATTACTGTCTGTGCGTTAAAGTGTTATACTACTCTACGACTTGAAGATGCAGTTTCCAAAATATCAACGTATTTATAAATGGTCATATCTAAAAATTTGATGCTTTCTAGATTTCTCTCTGCTGTCAATTATAAATTCAGATCTGATGAGTTAAGAGAGAAAAACTGCGAGGGTAATTTCTCTTCCATTCCATAGAATATCATCTTTTCCAAAGAACGACATGATGATATGGATTTTTTTAAACATCATAAATATAAATCTCTTCCAGTGCCCCCTGAATAGATTGGCATAGTTTGGGCAAAATCAGCACCAATCGCCGTAATCATGAAAAAGCCTAAATTAATTAATTAAGTATGTGAATATAGGTTAATGCGAAAACTACTAGTAAATATAATGTTTGCTTATGTTTTTTGTTTGCATATGTGGTTTAAACATCTTTCTGTACATTACCTTGGAAA
This sequence comes from Umbra pygmaea, assembly GCA_016801145.1. Lineage (NCBI taxonomy): Eukaryota > Metazoa > Chordata > Actinopteri > Esociformes > Umbridae > Umbra > Umbra pygmaea. The sequence continues at coordinate 23,128 of JACXGM010010603.1, read as the reverse complement.
AATTTGCTTATGTTTTTTGTTTGCATATGTGGTTTAAACATCTTTCTGTACATTACCTTGGAAAAATTAACTCATTGCGACATCCATTATAAGGTTTGCACAGAACGTCAGTGTTTATCCCTAAATCTTTTATAAACTGTTCACTTGACACAGTCGTGCGCTGTCAAATTGCGGGATTCATTTCATTCGCGTTGCACTTGAACATATAGTGTTCGTCATCAGAAAAATGCAGTTAATTTAATTTGCACTGTTTTTACAAATAATGTAATAGCACACATAAAATGTAATTAAACACATGCAATCCCTTCAGCCCGGGAAATATATCAATGGATTGTCTGAACCCTGAATGTCTGGTGACCCGCCCGGTTATTAATATTAGGATGATTTCAACGACAAAGGGAGAGAGATCATTCAATTTGCTAACGACGTGAAGGAAAGCAATTGTAGGCTATATGCCTCAACAATTTACAGAAAATATAAATAAAACATACATACATATATATATATATATGTACAATAATATCAGGCAACTTGTAAGTCTTATTCAAACAACCGTTTTCATAGACAAGTAACCTATCTTAATTTCGCCGGTAGAACGGGTAGGCTATCGTAATTCCTATTTTTTATAATAAAGATGTCAACTGTAGGCTATTTCTTGATATTTTAAAATATGAAGAAAGGGGTCTAGGGTTAGATGGATGAACAACCCAACCCGTGATATGTGGAAAACTCAGTGTGTGTAATGTGAGTGCTAGGTCAGACATTAGGCTAACGAGCCAGCCACCGGTGTATTGACCGGTACTGACATGACAGCCGCTAGCTATCGCTTCGTCACAAAAAAAACTTTATTACAAAAAAGATTAGATGACTTAAAACCTGTGGCTGGTTAGCATGTCTACATCAGTGACAATCTTTTTGTGGTAAGTGAATGTTAAAATCGTTTTTATTTTTTATATGGTCTTATTTGGAAGTTGGTGTTGAGATTTGAAGCGAGAGGAATTGTCCGCCATGTTTTTTATTTTGTTCAGCTCCTCAGGGGGGCGTAGTGATACTTTTTGATTACATACTAAGCACTTCAGTGAAAAGGCAACATTCTACAGTGCGGATATCAGGGAATTGTCATAGGCTTGGAATGCAATTTTAGCCAATCAAATTGCAGATATCACCGGACCCGTTTTATAACAGGCGATAACCTCGTCTGGACATTCTTTTCAGGCATGAACTCAAAGTAAACCATAAGAAACTTGCACATGGGTTGTTGCATAGCCTTGAGTAAACAGGAGAGAAAATTTTTTGGATAGTGATGAAATTAACCTGTCCATCAATGCCTACCGTGCCACCGGCCTGGTGAAGAAGGGTAGCCATTTTGCACCAAGAAAGCGCTTCTCTGATGTCAACATTTGGCCAATATCTTTCACAAGGCAGTCAACAGCTGAGACCAATGATTTCATCTGCAAAAAGTAATGACTGGGGTCCACGTTAAGCTTAGTTAATGAGTGTAAAACCTGCATTACACTGAGTGGTCTGCTTAACCTAGCACACACCAGTGAAGCTGAGTTGGATTTGGACTCTACTCATATTAACATTCCCCATCTCATTAGTGCAGCCAACATTTTCTGAATTTCCTATGAACCGTGTTGGTTATTTTGCCTAGCTATTTGCTAATTGTTTGCTTTACACCTTGCCTTTATATTATATGGACATACTTTGACATGCATGATGGAACTAAATTCCTCTGATATTGAAGGGCTAACGTCTTTTAGCCAGTGAATACGAATGACTTGCACAAGTCGGCCTCCACTGTCTGTTGACAGCAACAAAGCACAGAGCTGACGCCAGCGGCTGTTGTAGAAGGCAGCTGTGAGGTTTCAGGGAGTTGACTTGTGTCTATCAGCCTCAGGCATGTATGAGCCATTGTTGGAATGAAACTGGGCTCTTTATAGGGAGCCCACACATGATTTCTGCTGGACATTTATGTACATTTAAGTACATGTGTAGCCATGGTTACCCATTGCACTGGCTGTCTAGTTTAGAACTATTATTCCCTGTCCAGGGTTGTTGGCCCAAGGAAAGAAGAGTCCTAAAATTTAGCGGGGCTCTGTTTGTATGGAAATAAGAGTATCGATAAAAATACTTGAGCCAAGTGTGTCCGTCTGACAGGTTGGTTGACTATTAGTTGCCTGAAATAGTAGCACACACCCTGTAGATCCTAAAAACACACACACACCAATTAATGGGGGCACCAAAACCGACTACCATTGAACAATTCTTACTTTTACTCGTTGTAATCTAAACCTTACACTAAACCTAACCTTAAACTCAATACTCCAAATGCATGCCTAAACTTAACCATGGCTTGCCTAACACTAACCCATGTTGTAAGTTTTGCCCTAAACTGTTAAGTCACAAAATGTTACCACAGCTTCTGGACTATCTCTCCATTCTAGATTTAGGTTAAAAAACACACACACATGCTCACACACTGTACAGTAGTCTATGTTTGGCCCTCTTGTGGTAACACAGGTTGTGTCACTGTGTTTAGTTCACCTCAGATCCTTACACTTTTCACCACTAAAATCAGGCCAAATGTTCTTCTGTTCAGATAAACTTGAAGCAATGCAGAGTAGACTTCACCAAGCACATAATGTAGTTCATGATCTTTATATTCCTTGAGGTCTGTTTATCCAATTTAAAGCGTAGTCAGGGGAGTGTTTGATTGACCATATGTATCCTTTTCTTGTCATTCCTTTTTTCAGACCATTAACCATAAATTGAGACGCGCCCTGAGAGATGTATAAAGAAAGCCCCATCTCAATCACGTAGACTCTTCCAACACCCGTGTGATGCCAGTGTTTTATGTTAATACAAGCTAAATGTCTAGGTCTATTTACATTAATGTCTGGGACTTTATTTTCATTGAATTCTTTAAAATGTCCACAACATCCATTTCAGAGTTGTTATTCGGTGACCTTAAGCTTAGCAAACTGGTGTCTTGCATTCAGTTTAAATCACAGGTAAATAATATTTTTAATTGTGATTGTTTCTCTTAATGTTTGTCTTGTATATTTCTATTATTGTGTATGTTTTTATTGTTGTAATACAGGGCTCAGCTCTAAAAAACATGTGTCTCAGTAGATTTTCTCTGAATAAAGGTGAATACAAATCAATCACATTTTGAAAGTCATGCATGAGTGACTCCAGTTTGTAGTTGAGTTCCATCAGCCCTGCCCTTGTTTGAGGGATTTTGTCATTTTGGCCCAGTAGCAGGAGTAGGGAGCAATTCGGTTAGTTGTTATTATTAACTGCCATGCTCAAGGGCATGAGATTTATTTCAGTTTCTTTGTTAAGGGATTTGATCCAGCAACCTTTTCTGTCCACAACTAACTACTCAGCGCCTGCTGCCCCTACATTTGTTTGACGCCCTCCCTGAGTTAAATCGTTTCTTGATTCCTGTGTCCTGCAGAGACATGCTCATCACAGACCTGGCTTCTACGGTAACTTACACTGGGCTGTGTGAGGAGGTGCGGGTGATGTGCAGCCTGACCTGGGGTCAACCCATCACACTGAAGTGGATCGATGATGAGGGTACGCGGGCCTCACAATGTGCATAAGGGTGGAAGACACCTCAGATATCAGCACAATAGACAGACAAGATGAGAAGCTAGGCTAACTTATCGTGTGTGTGTGTGTGTGTGTGTGTGTGTGTGTGTGTGTGTGTGTGTGTGTGTGTGTGTGGGTGTGTGGGTGTGTGGGTGTGTGGGTGTGTGTGTGTGTGTGTGTGTGTGGGTGTGTGTGTGTGTGACATAGGAGACCCGTGCACTATCTCTTCTCAGATGGAGCTGGAGGAGGCCTTCCGGATCTACAGCCGCAGCAGGACTTCGGGTCTCCATCTGCATGGTAAGTCAGGGCTGTCAGTCTACACACTGATTTTACTTTTCAAATTAATAGCGCTCGTAATTCATTACAATAATGATTTTTAATTAATTGCATCGATATGTAGTGGGTCTATTGTTGGATAGGACTAGTGAATGTTTTTCAAATGTAATCGTGTTTTCACATGTATATTTATTCAAATTCTGTGTAAAACATATTTGTTACCTAATTCACATTAGGAATTCACAAATTATTATTGCAATAAATTAAAACAAGCGCTATTACTCTGAAAGGAAAAATGTTGCCGGCATAATATACTGTTGCCAGGGGAACGTGTTAGACCCCTGCTAGAAATGGCCCTGATCTACACTTGGTCAGTCTGCCTGTTCTATTACCTGTCATGTTGCCTAGTTACATACCTGTATATCTCGTATTAAACTGGTAAATAAACTGGTAAGCTGTTTGCTGGGACGCCTATAGAGTCATCAACATAGACTACATTCTATGTAATTCTATAACAATACCAGTGAAAATAAGTGCACTGACTATGTGCCTTACTGTCTTTCTAATCTTTCTATTTGTTTTTGTCATCATTCTCATTTTCTTAGGTTAGTTATTCTTGTAACCCATACAGAAATCAAATTTATGGCCATACATATGAAAAATCTTAACATATATTTGAAAATATATTACCATATATTTTGATGACAAAATTTGAATAAGAAAATTAGGAAATATATGTCACATATATAATGTCACATATGTAAAAACTGTCAATTTATGTATATTTCGACATATATGTACATATATATGATGATGTTTCCAACATATATGCCAATATCTGACATATATGGCCATATATTAGATTTCCATATGGAAAACATTTAAAAAAGATTTTACCAAATATTTCAATACATTTATGTCATACCCCTACTTCTAATCACATATACAGTACTGTATATAACATCAATATCTCACACATAAGCATTCATTCTTGTTTAAATTTGTGGACGAATTGTTAACTGACATAAGGCAAGAATTAATGTAGCAGTATTTCTATATTTTTTATTTACATAATTTCATCTGTACATTGACAGATATTATGCAGTTCATCACTTATACATTCTGTAAACCATAGGTAACTGCAGATTTGGATGACAAATGTGGAAAGTTATGTCACATATATAAAAATGGCAAATTTTTGTATATTTCAACATATATGTACATATTTGTGATTATGTTTCCACTATACAGTATATGCCGATACAGGACATATAAGTTGTATACATATATGGCCATATATTAGATTTCCATATGGGAAAAGAAAGCATTTCACGTATTCAAAACCTGTTGTTTATGAAGCATTTCACAAGTAACGATTGATTTGATTTGCAGGATTTTCCAGCCCTTCATATTTAGATGATGTGTCTGGATACTTATAGTAATGTATCATCTGTTTCAGTATTCCCCAGTATCCCAGCGAAGCCTGGTATGCCATGTCCAGGAGAAGACAGTGAGTATCGGTGATACATTTTCAATTCCCATTTCCCAGCAGGTGTAAATCGACCTGGAAGCACCCTGCTGTTTTGTAGCTAGCAAATGGGTGCATTAGTCAGCTAATAAAATGTAAATGAATTTAGCAGACAGCCTATGGTTGACTGGGTTCCTCCAATTTACAAAATCCATTTACACTGAGTGAGCTACCGCTAGCTAGCTAGCCCGACGTGGCCCCTGCATTAATAATAATGCATTTACACTGAGTGAGCTACAGCTAGCTAGCTAGCATGACGTGGCCCCCGCATTAATAATAATAATAATAATGCATTTACACTGAGTGAGCTACCACTAGTTAGCTAGCATGACGTGGCCCCCACATTAATAATAATAATAATGCATTTACACTGAGTGAGCTACCACTAGTTAGCTAGCATGACGTGGCCCCCGCATTAATAATAATAATAATAATAATAATGTTAATGCATTTACACTGAGTGAGCTACCGCTAGCTAGCTAGCACAACGTGGCCCCTGCATTAGTGTTCTTTGGGGAAGGTGTGGTAATAACCTGGATTGGTACTTCACTAGAGTGAAGCAGATTATTTATCATCACCTGTCCCCTGTTTTCTCTCTTTGCTCTTGACCCCCTCCTCTTTATGAATCACTTCCTCTCCTTTCGTCATTATTCCTATTATTGATAACAAGTCAGTGTTGAAGATAGAGGACGGTCGAGTCGATGAGCAGTGAGTCAGATCCTATCCATGCTGACTCATGAGGTCAGTGGCTTTAGATCGCAAGACCACATTAGGACATCTGCTTTTGTTGTGAAAGTGCAATATAATCTAAATTATTATTATTATTTAATTTATTATTTCATTTATTTAATGTGCCAATTTTACATCAACAGTTGTCACAAAGTGCTATAGATACCCAGCCTAAAACCCAAAAGCAATCAGCAATGAGAATTGAAACACAATGGTAAGGAAAAGGTCGAGGAAGAAACCAAGAGAGGAACCAGACATGAAGGGATCCTGTTCTGGCTGTGCCAGGTGAAGGTGAAAAAAACCCATGACCCTTAAAGGCCACATCCGTATGTTTGTTCAGATGAGCGCTGACAGGAAGTAGATCTCTTTTCTCGCTCTCCATTTCAAAGTTATGCCTGCTATACATCTCTTGCTTTTTTACCCACTCTTTCTATCCAGAACGCTCTGTCTCTAATTTCTCTCCCTCTTTTTCTCCCTCTCTTTCGATCCCCTCTATCTCGTTCTCCCCTTTCCTCCCTTCCTCTTTCCCCATCTTTTTCTCCTCCCCCCCTCTTCATGCTAGTCTCTGATAGATGATAGCCCACACCCTTCCCTGTAGATTTGCTGCAGCAGCATGTTTTGCCAACCAGTGCACCATTGTCTATATAGGTGTTAGTGTGTCTGTGTGTTGTTGTGTGTCAGTGTGTGAGACGGATTTAAGGGATGCTGTGTTCTGTGTCCAACGGTAGCAGACCCTTCCATTGCTCTATGAGAAGAACACAGTTACCAGAAGCTGACCGCCACTCTGTAGGTATGGATAAAGACCAAGTGTGTGTGTGTTGATGTATATTTGCTGCTGTGTTTGTTGCCATGTAGCCTGTGAAGTGTCCTGTCCATCGTGTCCCTGCTGTGTTTGTAAGGAACATGTTCTCTGTAGTCCAGCCCTGTTTGTCGTCGGGGACGTTAGTTCATTTAGGTTGTAGTTGGCTGCCTCTCTAGGGGGAATAAAGACGTGTTCAGTGCTGCCAGTCATGAGCCAAACTGGGGAGGAGTGAGGGAAAATTGACAGTAGGAGGAGCAAGAAGACAGGAAATTGTCATAGATATAGTCTGCTCATTGGCTTGGAAAAGGCAGGTGGGAGGAGACTTGTTATGTTAATTTGAAGTGGTGCGTGATATTCAATGTAATATTGAGATCCAGATGTCTCCGCCCAAACAATGGGATGTAGGTTGTTGAGTGTTACAAGGCTTCCACAGGCACAAAAAGGCTTCCTCATTTGATTGTTGGATACATTTTGTTATTCCAAAACTTTTTTCTCTAACTTTATACAATTTGTGGATTGGAATTCCCATTTTATTGCCTATCCTTCCCTTGGTGGTCAGATGGCTAGATGGAGAGGGAGCCAAACTTATAATCGGAAAGTTGCTGGTTTGATAAATTTTGTCTACGACTGCATGCCGTAGTACTGGTGCTGGACAGGAAGGCTACCTAGGTTTAGCCTTAGGTGTTACCTAGGGAACAGCTAGCTAGCTTCACTGTCTAGATTACGTTATACAATTTCATTGGACTGACAACTACACAATGACCTGAAGGAAATCATTGGAGAGACGGCAAATCTACTAAGCATGAATATACGAGTCTTCTTCTCTGATGCTGCTGCAGTGACCCAGCGTGTCTGAGTGGGTGTTTACTTCTAGGGGTCAAAATGGTTTTACTACTTGAAAAGCCAAAAAAGTCAAAACATTGTTTTGGTCTTAAAACAATTTTGAGAAGACAGTTTCGATGCAAGCTCAGGGTGTGTGCCTTACTGGTTATAGAATCTAATAAGGACTGTGTCTGTGTCCTGGTGTATCTGACATTATTTTAGGGCAAACTAAGTGTCTTTTAGTTGATTGTCTTGAATTATTGATTTTAACAAATGAAGCTGTTCCAGATTTTTTGTACATTCTAAAAAGTAGACCTTTCAGATTGAATACAGGCTTGTTGTCATTGTGTACCTCTGGGTATTCACAGGTAGAAATACATACAGTAGAGACATTCTATTTATTTGTGTTGTATTTTTTCTGAATGTCAATGTTTCACCCTGGTAAATATGCTCTGGTGTTTGTGTCACAACAAAGACTGCCGGTGTGAACAAATAGACAGCCCCGTTTAAAGGACAGTTAAGGTTTATTCATTTGTTTATTTAGATCCTCAATAGATTCTGCTTTAGTAAAATGGTCCTCAGAAAATACAGAAAAACATTGACAAACAGGAACTGCCTGTCAAATGTATAATTCAGCAAACACAAATAGGAACAATGTGTGTAGGTTATGTGTGCGTACTTGCATGCATGCTTGTGTGTTTGTGTGCTATATTTTGATATTGTGTATATTTTTTATTTATTTATATTTTAGTAATTTGGCAGACACACCTTTCCAGAGCAAATTACAGTAAGTACAGGGACATCCCCCTGGAGCAAATCTGGGTAAACTGCCTTGCTCAATGGCATCACACCCTTTGGCATACTCAATTGAGACAACCTTCCAACTACAAGTCAGAATCCCTAAAACCTTGTGTGGTCGAAATCCCCACGCGCCGGCAAAATCTACGTAATTTTGACATCACTTTGGCGTGCGGCGCGCGCCCGGTCGGGTGCGTTAAGTTTACTGCAGGCATAACGCCCCGAATGTGGGTGAGGCGTGTGAGTGTATGCATCTCTCAGCAGACTTTGTGTCATGAGACATTTTGTTTATTATTTAAGGAAGTTCATTTTAGTGTCTATCTTGCCTCTACAATCCAAACGCAGCAATGCAGCTGTACTTTAAGGAATACACCAGGGCCTGGATAACTAGTACAGTTGATTTTTGTGTCAAAAGAATGTGTTTTTTACGAAGGACATTTTACATCATATCCCTTGACCATCTTTTTCAGTATGCCCATTAGAACTGACCTTCCATTTTTAATCCGAGGAGTTTAGCCTTCTCATCGGCTCAACATTCTTAGCTTTTGCACATCTTAGTTGAGCTTTTGTTCTTAAAGGATGTTTTGAACCAAATTCTTTTAATTTGTAAGGTTTTACTTCTCATCCATTCTGATACTGACTGTAACTACTTGTACTGAGACTCAGGAGTGAGACTCTGGACTGGTGCTATTTAGAATGTGGGATTATTCGCATATATCTTCAATCTTGCTTCTTTTAGACCTCAGTGGTTAAAGATGCAGTATCTTTATTGTTTAAACCTCTACATTTGTGTGGATACGTAATGGGATGTTTATGTGTACATTTCTACTTAGCCATTTCTTACCAAGCTTGAAAGGTTTGGTTTTGATGAAATGGTGCACATATTGGCATATTCATTACATATTACACAATCTTGGGGACCCTATTTACCTCAACAGCTATTTTTTTATAATCAATTAGCATTGTCTAGTTGTCTAGTTATCAAATTCTCTCCATCAGGTTCAAGAAAGAGTGTTTAGAGCGGGCAATTCATTCTTTATCATTTTATTTAGCTTTCTTCTAGACCCATACACACAATCTTAAAATGGTGGAAATACAGTCTGCTAATATTGTCAGTAATTTCCCAATTATGGATTACACTTAAAGGACATTCTGACTCATCAGTCAACTCTCTCACTCAGAGAGTGCTGCGGCATAAGTTTATATTGCTCTCTCGACCTGAATGTGCTTGATACAACTTTGTGAAATGACTACTAATTGCGTGAATTACGAATGTTCTTTAATAAAGAAAACCTTAGAATATGGAAGCCCAATTGGGTTTGGTACATAAAAGATACATTTTTTATGACAATTGTCAGTTGTGTGGTTTCAAATGTACCCTTTTGACATCTATGCCCATATGGAAGAACAGCCAGATTGCTCGATTCTTCCCAGCCCAGTGCTAGTGAGAGGTTCTCAAAAAAAGGAGTCTTCTAAATTCATACATCAATATTTTCTAAACACAACATAACATTGCTCTATCAATTATATATTTTTAATCTGATATCCTCTAATTGAGACTATGTTATTGACAGAGCAAAGTGTGAATAGAAAATTCTATTTTTGAATTTGAATATGAATGCGCCCTCTTAGCAGACTGAAATCAGGAAGAAGCGTGCAAGCTGCCGTTTCCTCCTCACTGGCAGAGATGTAAGAAAAGGTATGTTTTAAAACAGTTTGTCCCTCTGAAATACTCTCAAGTACACGAGGAGCAGGCTGGATACCAGCCACACTGTATATATGTTACTGTATGGGTGTGTGTGATAGAGGAGGAAGTGAAGTCATCTGGAATGTATTTTTAGTCAATGCAATTAAGTCACATGGGTGTGTGTGATTGAGGAGGAGGTGAAGTAATCTGGAATGTATTTTTAGTCAATGCAATTAAGTCACATGTCTGGGTGGGATCACCATTTATTTCCGGATGTTTTTTTAGCGTTTGGTAGTGTGTTAGGAATATATACTACAGTGTATATATTACAGCTGCTCATTATGGAATCCCAAGAGGGGATGCATGGACTTTTTCTGTGACTGATTGTGTTTTGCATATTTAATCCAGACAATAAGAATCAGTTCATTAATTATGTTGCACTTTCAAACATGACCTGAAAATTAGGGCCTCTGTAGGAAACAAGTAACCAGCGATTGGACCATTTCTAACGAATCAGAGCATTGATTTTGCGTTACAATTTTTCTATCTTGAAAACATCTCTGAAGACTTCAAAATGAATGTTTTTCAGCACAGTGAAGCAAACTGCTTGCATCTTTACACTTATAACTATTGATTTAATCAGTGGGGTGAAATGTGTTTGTTTCTTTATAGATAGATTGTTTTTGCATTTCCAGTTGTTTAAAATGTAATGTAAATTTCTACATGTAAGTTTTCCCCATTAGAGTACAAGCATTTTTCACCTTTCAAAGTGTGAATTGTCAGCTGGTTATAAATGATTGTATTTCTCCAGCTAAAACAGTGGAGCATTGTCACTTTGTTATTGCTTAAGCTGCAGATTGCCCCTTTAATTTGCTGTTTGTTTATTAATGAATGTAGTGAAGACATTCTGTTTCCACTTTAGATATCCATCTTCCGACCCCCTGTTATTTTGTAGACGACCCCACACGGTGGCTGTAGCATTAGCATCACTTATTCATGAGCCTTTTATGATACAAATGCCAAATGCAAAATGCAAAAGGTGTACTGCCTGTAAAAGACATAGTATTCATACTTAGCAGGGATGGATACACTCACTAGAACACATGGTACAGAAGAGAACAAGCCAGTCATTACATCCTGCGTTTTGGAGAATATTTATTGTTAAATACCAGATTGAAATGAAAAAGAAACAATCTTTTCAAAAAGTAGAAAAAAGTAAGTTGGAGGAATTTGGTTTCTGCACTGGCCTGTTTTCTCCAGCTTCATCTGTAACATTTGTCTCCATTAGATTTGACACAGGCTCTACTGTACTGCACAGTGCAGGCGTCGCTAGCGTGCCTCCTCACAGACATCATCAAAACACAGTTTGCAACAAAAGAAAGCCTCTTCTCCCCCCAAACCGAGCTTGCTAGCTGGCTTACTGCTCCAGCCATGCCAGGCTCGTTGTGTGAGCCTCCAGTGGAGCACTGGGCTCTGGGAACAGACCCCCCTCTGTGTGGGTTGCGGAGGGAGGAGGGGAAGGGATGAAAGCCCGGACATGCTCAAGTCAGTCGAAGGCAGCACCCGGCTCCTCTGTTCTTCCTGAAGCACCTCCCCCTCCGCCTGCACTTTCTCCATGTCGCGTTTTACCAGCAGCCTCGTTACTGTGTGCCTCTGCCTCTCCAGAGACAAATGCGGCTACCACTAGCGCCTAGTGCCGCTTCCCCTGTGCCTGGCTACATCAGGGGAAGATGTCATAGACAGAGGCAAGGATGACTACTGTAAAATAGCTGTTGTTTAATGTTCAAGGCACATCCGCCTTTTGTGTCTGGCTGAACATCGGTGCTAAAGGAAAAAATCCTAAAGAGCAGAGGCGTCTGAGAGAGAGAGAGAAACGGGGAATTAATCAGACGCAGAAAAAAAAACACGGCAACTCTGACAGCTGTAGCAACCGTGTTCCAGGGAGGAGGAGGGAGGGGAGGGAGGCTGAGCGAGAGGGAGGAAATAATTAAATAAATCCCAGAGAGAAGAGGAGAGGCGTCGAGGAGAGCGCGAGAAGAGGGGACGTGGTTAGGGTTCCTCGCCGGCTACAAACCAGCCAGGATGATGTGCTGAAGGAGGAAGGACACCGGTGAGCAATATCTCCATCCCTCATCCATCCACCACTCATCCCTCCATCTCTCCACCTGCGGACAAAAGATGTGACAGCGGTGTCATCCCCTGGGCTTTTAGCTTGCATGTAGTGTATTTGTGTGTATGTGCACATTCTGCCTCCATGACGGGTGTGTTGTGTAGCTGCAAGCTATTTCAGCTGGGTTAGGGGTGTGCATGGAGTCTCTCTGCCGTAGCCTTGGCTGATATCTGCTAGCGGCTTTTACTGGCTCGTTTCCTGCAGTAACGTTACAGTCTGTGTCTGGCCTCTGGCCTAGCGTCTTGTTGGCAGCCTCCTGGAAGGATCTAGGGACGTGTTGGGGAGTGCGGCACTATTTGTGTGTGTTTGTGTGTGTGTGTGTGCGCGCGCGCGCGCGCGCAGCCAGTGTGTGCATTTGTGTGTCTACCTGGCTGTGCTAGTCTGCTGGCGATAGGGAACAGGCAAAACACAGCGTCCCTCTTCGTCCTCCACCGTCGCTCCGCGTCACAAAGGAACCACAGCCCCCTGATTAGGGATCTTTAGAACCCGGCTGCAGTCTCTTCAGAGGACAACTGAATGCATCCTGAAAAGGATGACGGTACGTGAGGGGGGACAAAGCTACCCTGATTGGTTCGGATGAGTTTTCTTTTGCGCCGTAGTATCAACAACGCCGGCCACCTGTGTTAGATGGTGTCTGACTGGGCTCAAGGTCTCTGGTTTACTGTGTGGCGGCATGCCATGCTCTCCTCGAGTTGATGCTTTATTTGCGTGTGGCTGCGCTTGGCAGGTGTGATATTTTGTCATTGGGTATTGTTCTGTGTAAATGGGGGAAGGTGGTCACCCACCAAAATATCATCCCTTTTTGGAATTCACTCATCCCTGTTTCTTCTCTCCCCCTCAAACTAAATTATTAGCCCTGCCACTAATAACAATGATTTCCAGCAGCTTGTTAAGTGCATCCAGCGCCCAAATAAAGGGGCTTTGGGCAGAAAGTGGGTTGAGGTGGGAGTTAGTGTTGGCAAAGTGTTTGTTTATGCTCCTGGGGGAGTGGCCGTGTCATTTAGCAGCGGCAGCTAATGTCACGGCTGCCCCCCCTTCACCGATTATGGTGTAGCTTCAATACAATAGACGGATTGTCGTGATTGTTGGGTAGAAAAGGATACTGTTATGGTGTGTGTGCGTGCGTGCGTGCGTGTGTGTGTGCGTGCGTGTGTGTGTGTGTGTGTATCTATCCCTGGGCTGAAACTGTGTCTTGTTCTCTGTCAACTCAGCACTGTGAATGTCAAGCCTGAGGCATCCAGACAGTTAGAGGAGTTGAATATATGGCTGGTGGATCACAGAGCAGTAGCTTTGCTACATGCTCATGTTTCCTAAAGCGCTTCAGTAAACATGCTGTACATTATTAAGATTACATAAAGAGTATATTCATGACTGTAGGTATACTGTCTGTATAAAACATACTGTATACAAGCTATATAATAATGTTTAATTATATAGCTTATATACAGTATAATAATGTTTCTAAACACAGGACACAGACTCGTGATGTTTTGTGTTAGACAGGATAATGGGTCGGTATATATTTTGGTGGTAATGTGAGCTCTCGTGACTATTTTCAACCGTGGTACCTGAGTCCAACTGCTTTTAGCTGTGGTACCTTAGTCTATCAACTGTCACAGCCCATAGACCAGGGCTAGGCAACTACATTTAGCTTCAGGCTTATTTTAGTCATATCGAACGGTTGTGGGGCCAGATGTGTTTATAAAAGTAATTTGAACACATCTACCGTAAACCCAAAAAGCAATGGTATATGAAATGCATTGATTACTTTGAGATACAATCACATAATGACTCTTGTGAATTGTGAATACTTGGATACTTATTTTCTAAACACCACACACACAAATAAATGACCAAAACCAAGCCACCTGTTACTGACGCATTCCACAATAGTTTATCAGGTGACTTTCTGCACACAACTGAGGCTACATGTACAGTAGTAGGCAATAACGGATCCTTGTTAGCGTCTACACATTTTAATGACCTTTCACCAGAGCAAATCTTTGTTAGTAATGCCATTTCACCAGGGCATCACACGTGTTAATGCCATTTCACCAGGGCATCACACGTGTTAATGCCATTTCACCAGGACATCACACGTGTTAATGCCATTTCACCAGGACATCACACGTGTTAATGCCATTTCACCAGGACATCACACGTGTTAATGCCATTTCACCAGGACATCACACGTGTTAATGCCATTTCACCAGGACATCACACGTGTTAATGCCATTTCACCAGG
>JACXGM010010602.1:0-26046 GCA_016801145.1 Umbra pygmaea | reverse complement strand
TACGACATCCCATCGCATACGGGACATAGCCTACTAAAAGGCTTAATGTGAAAAAACTTAACGTGGTTTTAATGTACCTAAACAATGGTCAATCATCACCAAATTTCTCATGGCCATTTCTTGTTATGAACACTTAAGCCTGTCAAAATAACTAACCGAAATCCAACGATTATATAATTAGAAGACGATTATATAATTCAACCTTAAAGTTTTCTTCTTCATTGGCTCCTATGGCGAGGAAAAGGCTTAAAGTGATTTAATGTACCTAAACAACGATCAATATTAACCAAATTTCTCTCTCATATTGCTCATCATAACCACTGAAAATTATAAAAACAACTAACCGAAATTCCAATTATTTTATTATTTTTTTATTTTGCTGATCCGAAAAATGATCCGATCCGTGACTCTGATCCGAAAACCGATCCGATCCGTGAGTTTCATGATCCGTTGCACCCCTAATTAATATGGTCACTGTTGCCAACAGCTGATTTAGCTGTATTAATAGATGACTACACAAGTAGTCATTTCCTGTACGAATCAATTGACAGCCAATTCCACATTAGTGATGCTCTCCATATCTCCAATGTAGAGGATAAAACATGTACAATAGCACACAACTGTACTAAACTTGCTGAATTAGGCTAATATATTAAATGTTTTAGGTTATACATTTGTAATTGGAGTGAAAACTATTTTTACAGGATGAGCTAGATATACTGTCTTGAAACTGATAAAGTAATTTATCATCACTTTGTTAACCATCAGTAATCGCAATGAAAGTAACATTTTTTTGGTTACTTCTTCAATAGCTACATTTAAATATATTATTTATTAGCATAATAATTTGTTATAATAATTTTAATTGAAAGCAACCAATATCTGCAGGTAATGTTTAAAAAATTGATCATCTGTTTGAAACAGTTGAGCTGAGTGCTTCCCTCATGCATCACAATAGAATTACAATAGCATCCCTAGTGTTTTTATTTTATTTATTAATTTTTGGGGGGATTTTTATTTTGCCGGTCTTCCTAGCCTATGCTTGTAAGGGTGGAATGAGAAAGGCATACCTGCCAACCTGCACTCATTTTGCATACCATATACACAATTTAAAGTGAAATTACACAAGGGCTGAATGATGAATCTACGCTAAACAAAAATATAAATGCAACACTTTTTTTATTTGCCCTCATTTATCATGAGCTGAACTCAAAGATCTAAGACTTTTTATGTACACAAAAGGCCTATTTCTCTTAAATATTGTTCACAAATTTGTCTAAATCTGTGTTAGTGAGCACTTCTCCATTGCCGAGATAATCCATCCACCTCACAGGTTTGGCATATCAAGATGCTGATTAGAAAGCATGGTTATTGCACAGGTGTGCCTTAGGCTAGCCACAAAAAAAGGCCACTCTATAATGTGTAGTTTTATCGCACAGCGCCACAGATGTTGCAAGTTTTTAGGGAGTGAAACTGTGCAGTGATTGATAGCCACAGCAGGTGGATTCAGCACCACAGCCAGCTCCGCAGCCTACTGAATTGTTTGTGATTTCTTACGCTGCGGAGCTGGATATGCCACACTTGTGAGGTGGATGAATCTTTGAGTTCAGCTCATGATAAATGGGGACAAAAACAAGTGATGCGTTTATGTTTTTGTTCAGTGTATTTTACATTGAAATTGTAACTAGACAAAATGCAATTAGCAAATCAAAGGCAGCTATGTTTTGAATGCGTCTGATCCCAATTTTAACTGTCATGTCAATGGCTTTTCAAATTCATGCAGTCCTCCTTGTGATAGAAAAAGCTGCACTTTGTGTGGCAGTACTTTGGATTTAAGACCACAGATGTGGATCAAAGTAAGGTAAACTTCCTTTAGAAGTTCTACATAATGTTGAGAACAGTGTTCAGATGACAGTGCCAACCTAGGAAAGATATAATCATACACAACACGATAATACGTATCATGTGGTAATGCTCCATCACGTTTTAAATGTATTACACAGTAAATAATGAACTGAAGGGTGACTTAATTTTTGTTATCACAATTGAAATCGTTATCTCAGAAAAATCGCAATTAGATATTTTCCCTGAATCGTTCAGCCCTAAAGTACGCTGGTACAAAATAGTACTGTAACGATTCCTCAAATAATTCGAATACAAAAAAGCATCGATGCAAAATGATTTGCCTCAAAGCTTCGTTTAATCCATGTTACCAACGTTTTTTTGCGCACGGTGTTTCCGCACGGATGATTATTACTGTCGCACACCGGGCTGACGCTGCTAGTGACAATGACTCTGTGTATTTATTATATAAGCAATCCAGATTACAAATGTAAATGGTCTTATTAAAATATTAGTACGTAAATATGTCACACTTTTCTAATAGAGTTTAGTGGCATACTTTTGAAATGTGTAATGTTTCCTTTGTTGTTACGTGATGTTTATCGCGTTGAATCAAGCGCTATTATTCTGAAGGCGAAACTAGTAAAGGCTAGAAATGCACTAAACATGCTAGATCCACACTGGTCTGTAGACACATGCCATGAAGACTGACGACGCAGTTTACAACATGAAGAAAGAGAGCGTAAGTAAATAGTGAGGGCTAAGAGAAAAGACAGGCTGGAGAAAACGACAAAAGGGTCCAAAGTTTGGAATCAGTTCAAACGTAATTAAAACGAAAACTCTGCACAGTGTATCTATTGCAAAATCGAACTAGCTTAACACAATAATAGAATGACGTCAGTGCTTAACTGCATCTCAACAGAAAACATTGAGTCTAAGTTAAACATCCGTTCAATCATATGGATGATAAAACTACACCTAGCACAACAACTACCAAGAACAAAGACAAGAAAATATGTAGTGATTACCACAATTTGATCAAAAGTGCCGAATTGTTTACCTTCGGAAAAAAAGCTGCTTCGTTGCACACCAATTTTTCTCTCTTCATAGAGAAACAGCTGATTAACGATCTACGTACTAGGATAAGTGTAACAGAGCTGTGTGACATTGTAATCAAATGTATACATTAAAATAGTTTTGAGTATAACTAATATATACCTATTCTATAGGCCAATATACAAATCAGTCTCAGGTTGAAACTTGTAATTCTGGGAGTTAAGTTGCACAACTTAATGTATGCCTTGAGGTTGTTATTGCATTTTAGAATATATTTTCATTAAAAACCAATGTAATATGTCACTTAGTTGCACTTAATATTTTGTTTTTTTGAGAGATATTGTAAGCAATTTAGGCAATATAAATGTTGGTTTTTCAGTAAATTAAACCAAAGTGTTGTAAATTATTGCCCTTCAATAAAACAAAAGTATTTCTTAGCCGATTACTCGATTAATTGATGTCATGATCAATAGAATCCTCGAATACTAAAATAATCGATAGCTGCAGCCCTACTCTTAAATGTGCTACAATTGAATTTTCTAGCATTTTAAAATATTTTTTACATATAATATTATCGTAATATTACTAGTGCTAAGCCAATCACAGGATTCAAACGTGGGGGGGTCTCATGCACCTGCTTTTCCCACCAGTCTCTAGCTAGTTATCGTGATACAGCTGCTGGAGTCACACATGGCAGCTCCACCTCGTCAGTTGACATTGACTCACCACTGATGAGTAAGGAAACGGGTAGGGAAATGGACAAAATTGTAATCCAAATACATGTTTGACATTGTTGTGTTAGGGGCTACTCAAGCACATAGCTAACAAACATTGTCATAGTTTTCTAACTTTTCTGCTGACATCTTAACAATTAAGCTAGCTACGGTAATAAATGTTGTAATGCAGGTAGGTAGCTAGCTGCATATGCTTGGGCAGCTAACTAACTTCACAACTTTTAGTCAACTAACAATAGAGAACTTGCTCATTGAAGATGCAGAGCTATAGTTGTAATCAAATTTATAAATGCATAGTCCCACATTTAATACTTGCACGCTTTTTTTAATCAGTGGTGTGATTCATGTGAGAGCACTCAGGTATGTACAATGTTTCACGCAGAGCTACAATCTCTAGCCACTAGAGGGGCACTGGTGATGTTGGATGAGGAGGCAGACTTACTACTTAAAAAAAATAATCCCAGGATTGACACTACACACCCAGCCCTTCTTTTTAGACTCCAAATGTCATGTACAGGGGAAAAAAACAAAATATACTGGAGACTGCCACAGCATCTATCCCAACAACTGGAAATTCCTTTTTTGGAGAGCCCTACCCTCTAGTAATATTAATAAGAACAGGCCCTAATGGGATGTTTTCATTGTAATTCTATGGTTCAAATTGCCACAGAGTATTCAGTCAGTTTTAGGCTTTTATAAGGAGCTCAGACGAGATCTCAATTTTTTGGTTGTTGAATTACAAGCAATGGGAAGAGGCCCTAAAAGATTAATCAGTGTATTCATTGAATAAATTTATTCAAAGTATGCATAGTTTGTGCTATGTGGGCTTATTGAGATAGTAGAATTCCAACTTCCCATGCTGTGGACCACCACGATACGCTGTGTCCGCGCTGAAGTGGTAATCATAAATGTCTGAAGTTTGGCAGGTATTGAAAGGTCACACACAATTGCCAAGCAGGGGCTAAAACCTCAAATTGACAAGGATAGTAAAACATGGAAAAAAAAACCTGCATAAAAAACATTCCCTAAGCCCTTACATATAAACACGTATAGATAATTAATGCCAAAAGGCCAATACATGTCCAAAATAGAATAATGTGATATACAGTTGCCACCTTAAATACCGTTTCTCATCATTTGATGTGCCTGTCTATGATGTTCAAGGCTTAATGAGCTCACCAAACCAATTGGGTGTTCTAATTAATCTGTGCTAGGTAGTTAAAAGTATTCAAATCAACAAAATGACAAGGCTGACCCAAATTAATACACCCGTCTAATTTCATTTTGATGCATATTGCACATTTTATGTTCATCCAATAAACCTAATTTCACTACTGAAATAATACTGTGTCCTTCAGTTATTTGATAGGTCAAAATGAAATTGCTGATCCAAACCCCTAATTATTTATAAATGAAAATCATGGAAATTGTCAGGGGTGCCTAAACCTTCGCATACAACTGTATAATGTTTATATAAAGTTGTCCTCAAGTTTGTATACCCCTGAAGAATTGGAAATAGATGTACAATTTTTAAAGAGAACATGAGTGAGCAGGCAGGCAAAACAGTTTTTTTTCATTATTTCTTATAAGAGTCATATTCAACTGTAGATCATAACAGAAATGCACAATCATAAAACAAAACATGGCAACAAAGAAAATAAAGAAATGACCCCTGTTCAAAAGTCTGCATACCCTCAGTTCTCACTATTGGTGTTTTGCCTCCTTTAGCATCAATGACAGCATGCAGTCATTTGTGATAGTTATGTGGCTCAAATCCTTTTAGTTGGTATACTGTAGCTGCCCATTCGTCTTTGCAGAATGCCTCAAGGTCATGCAAAGTCTTTGGTCGTCAGGGTTTCCTGCAGCACTTTGTAGCTAAGGCGGCCGCCAAAGTAACACATGCCTGCCGCCTTAACTATGTTGTAAAAAAAATGTTGTGTGATGCTTCCGAAAAGCGACATCTGGTGCTGGTTGAATGTCATCGTGCTATATTGGTCAGTTCTGCCATAAGCAGTAATCAACTTTGCACCCAGTGTTGTATAGTTTGTATGGTGTTAAAATTGCATTTTGCAATTTTTTGCAATCTCAGGTTTTGAGAAGCTGATTATTTCTTAATTATATATCATTATTTAAATGTAATATTTAGTGTTTAATAAATATTTGTTACATCTAGTACAGAGTCTGACAAACAAGCCTCACCCCAGTCAGATGGCAACCTCCCCCTAGTCTTATGGCGAACCCCGAACTACCACCTTCATTTTTTTGTGGGAAACCCTGGTCATCTTGTATGAACCGCACGTTTGAGATCTCACGAGTGGCTCGATGATAGTAAGATTGTGATGGACACTCCAGATCCTTCTGTTGAAACCACTGGAGGGTGAAAAGTCCAAGATCGTCACATGCACAGCTTTCGTGCAGAATAGGGCAAATTGTCTGCCAATATTGTCCGATAACATGATGCATTCCTCTTGCCATCAATCTTCACAAATTTCCTTGTGCCTTTATAGCTCTCACACCCTGAAAACATCAGTGAGCCACCACGCTTCACAGTGGGGATGGTATTCTTTCCACTATAGGCCATGTTGACCCCTCCAGACACACTGCTTATGGTCGTCACTCAAAATTGCAGTGAGGCGTGTCAAGGGGATGTTGGGCATATTGTAACTGGCCTTTTTATGGCACTGGTGCAGTAAAGGATTTTTTCTGGCAACTCAACCATGCAGCTCATCTTTAAGTATCGTCGTATTGTGAGCAATAATACGACGATACGTACTCCTTAAAGCAACCACACCAACTTTCCAGAGAAGCCTGTATGTCTCCCAAGGTTACCTGTGGGTTTTTCTTTGTATTCCGAACAATTCTTCTGACAGTTTTGGCTGACGTCTTTCTTGGTCTACCTGACCTTTGCTTGGTATCAGAATATCCCCAAATGTTCCACTTCTTAGTAAGTTATTGAACAGTAATGACTGGCATTTTCTTTTTATTATGCAGGTCTTTTGACAGTTCTTTTCTGCTGCCCATGGGTCAGTGTCTTGCCTGCTCAGTGCATCCATGTGAGAGCTAACAAACTCGTTGACTATTTATACACAGACACTAATTGCAATTGAAAATGCCACAGGTGTGGGAAATTTACCTTTAATTGCCATTTTAACCTGTGTCTGTAACAAGGCCAAACATTCAAGGGTATGTAAACATTAGACCAGGGTCATTTGGGTGATTTGTTTTCAGCATGGTTTACAAAGGAGACAACCAACTTGAATAAGTCAGATTCTTTGCTTGAACAGTCAAATTGTCAAAATCAGTGAAGACATTTAACAATTTCTGCCATGGTATACAAAGTTATGAGCACAACTGTATAATTATGTTGTGGTAAGCTCTGATGTACCCATCATGCTACCTACTGCGTATCGAATGTCTTCTAGTTGAGTAGACTGTCAGCATTTCCATTTTAACATGAAGTTACTTTTCAAACCTGTCTGTTTTTAACTTTTATCTTAACCTGGGTTCAAACCGGCTAAACCAAACCCTTGCAGACTATTCAGCTGTTGGCAACCGCTGCAGTCTAATTTGTAGCAGAATAATGTTAAGAGCTAATAGATTTTAAGGTAGAATTGTGGTCAGTGCATCTGACTGGTGACTAGGGCTGCAGCTATCGATTGTTTTTGTAATCGATTAATCTAGCACTTAATCGATCAACTAATCGATTAATCGTATACATTTTCTTGTGTTTTTTTAAACAACCAAAACAAATAATGCATAATGAATATGTGGCTGTAAAATTATCAAGCATTTGGCTTTTATTTAAAAAAAAAAAGGGTATTATTCGAACTCCAACATTTGGCTACAAAACTAAGCCTATTTATTGCAATTTTTACCCATTTAGTGTTTATAAGTACCCTGGAAATCCAGAGTTCTCGCGAGAGCACAATTTGAATTTGCTCAGCAAGTTACTCTGGCACAGAGTAATTCTGCTCATTAACTATGCCCTTGTAGCCGAGCTGCACCAATCACATTGGTTTATCGGATATAGGCGTGTTAAACAGTTGACGACAGCGCTGCGACATCAAAGTCATTAGTAAACATTGTAAGATCGCTATGGATGAACACCAGTTGTTAAAAAATGCCTTTGGCCACTACAATGAACAAATTAGTTCAATGGGCTCATTGTTTTTTAAAAAGGATGTTTTTGCCGACCTGATACGGCAAGAGTTTTATCTACCAGTTAGCTCCGCCATAGGGGCTTAGCGAAAAACCACTGGTGATAGGTCGTAGTGTTATCCAATTGTTTTTTAAAAAGGATGCACTTGCCGACCTGATACGGCAAGAGTTTTATCTACCAGTTAGCTCCGCCATAGGGGCTTAGCGAAAAACCACTGGTGATAGGTCGTAGTGTTATCCAATTGCATACAGTGAGATTTTCAAATGCATGCTTGGTGCCGCCGCTCGAGTTGGGTCATTTTCATTACTCGATGCCAGACCCTTATATCCTCCGGATTTGGGTCTGGATTTTTCCAGGCTAGTTTATAAGTGCCAGTGCCAACAATTATATAAAAATACAGTTAAGTCAACTTACTGTAAAACATGTATAACATGTAAAACTATGATTACAAGCTTAAATAGTAAAGGCCATTTGGCATTAGTTTTGTCTTCTTAAATACAACATTACAAAAGAGGATTGCACCTATTGCGACTACCCGAGTGGGTGAGGTGGGTGAGGTGGGTGAGGGAGTGCCCGCCCAGTCAAACCAGTTGCTTCATTGCAGTTTGGTACAGCAGAAATACATATATTGATTTTCAATAGAACGCTGCATTTGGCTTGCACCACTTGAATTGCGGTGCATTTTAGGAGAAGCATCCGTTCGAAAAATGGTGAGGATGCTTTAAATTGCATGCGTTGGTGACACCTACACATAGTGTAGCTTTAAAAAGGGGAATGTTTTATTGCAAATATGCATTTTGTTATATAGAAAAAGAACAGCATTATGTTTTTTACTTAGGCTAGTTGAAGTATATTAGCATGTTTTGTGGTATTGTATTTTTTGTTATTTGAAGATGTTCTATGCTTAATTACTTTGGTAGCTGATTATAATGTCTTCCCCAAAAGTACGAGTGGATCTGGAGAAGCATTTGGCAGACGTGACATACAAACAGGGTCTCGCAAAGACTGCAATACGATTTGTTTCTCCATCACGTCCTGGTATATACAGTGAATGCATGTTGAAATTATTATTGCGTGGCTACATAAAAGTTTAAGCATATGTGATGCATTGCCGCAATTGGTCTGACTGGTGCATGAGAGAGACGAGGGTGCGTGCGTGTGTGAAGGGGTTCTTTTATTAGGCTATAATCTCTTCCAATTGAACGTGAATACATTTACTACTTAAAAACATCAAAGCTAAACATCATATCTAGTCAAACCGCATCACGACATCGCGACAAATACAGTATGGGATTAAAATCAGCGAACATCAATGTATAGGCATAGGCTACGTTACCTTGTTTCAGCGAAGCTTGGTGAAACATGGAGTGGATGTTAGCGGTTCATATGCTGAATCATTGAAGTCGTACTGTTGTGGTATGCCAGGTCTACTTTGCAGTAGACCCATTGCACCTTGTTCTCTTCCTTTTTAAGTTTGTAATGATCCCAAACTTGAGACGTTCTTTGCTGTTTATGGACATCTTTATTCTCCGCAATCGCGCCTACTAAATTCAAAATGTATCACGCGCTATGGTGTGCTTCCTGAACATTGAACAACGGTCCGTGTGAAACAATTAGATCCCTGCGCGTAACTTATAGTGCGCGTCATAGGAATTTAACGAGGCTTCTAGGCAGAGTTTTTGGCTCTGAATTTTTGTAATCGAGTAACTCGATGAATCGTTTCAGCCCTACTGGTGACCATAGGAATTTCAATCCACCAACCGCCAAGTTGAAAAGCTTTGTCGTTCTGTCAGTGAACAAGATGTTGTTCCCAGGTCATTGCTGCAAATAAGAATTGATTCTTACCAGTCATCTTGCCTGGTTTAATAACGATAAAAATGAGAATAAACTTAAAGAAATCATGAACTCTGTCAGGTTGACATGAGCGCAGTGGTGGCGTACACCATGGCTGTGAAGGAAGACGGTGAACTGTCTCTGATGAAGAAGGCAGCCTCCATCACCAGCGAGGTCTACTCCAAGTACTTCAAGGAAAGGGTCATGGAGATCGTGGATGCAGACGAGGTAGGATTTCTTTGCTGTTGGTCTCTTCAACATGTGCTGTGATGCCTGATTGGTCGACTGCCTCGAACTAATTTAAGATGCGGCAATTGCAGTTATTCGTCGTGCGTTAAAGATCTAGTGTCAGACCCTTGAACTCGTTGACTCTACCCTCTCTCTTTGCCCGTTTATGCCTCAGTGACCTCATCAAACCCTTGACACATCTTGCATATATTCAACCGCACAGCTGTCTTTTTATATTTTGCACACTACCATTCCCATAGCCATGCTCATTTTGTTACCTACTCTAGTGCTAGTCTTACGCTGCCGCTTTGTGATTTTATTAATGAATCTCTCTATATATACTGTGCTGCCATGCATCTTTACATACCTATTAATCTAGCTCTCTAATTCAGACATTTGTTGCACTACCTGTACATATTCTTACATTGTTTATTCTAAAGATCTGCACCCTGTATACTTTTTTATTCATGTGTATCTGTATGTTGTCTTGCACCTTGGCACATGGTCGCCGTTTCAAATGAGAAACTGTTCTCAACGTGCACACCTGGTTAAATAACGGTTAAATAAAAGATGCGCCCAAGTGAACTACCTCCAGTGTTTACTGTATGTTTTCTGTTGTCTGTCGGCACTAACAGAAGGTGCGTCACAGTAAGCTGGCAGAGTCTGTGGAGAAGGCCATCGAGGAGAAGAAGTACCTGGGCGGAGCAGACCCATCCACGGTGGAGATGTGCTACCCTCCCATAATACAGAGTGGAGGCAACTACAGCCTCAAATTCAGTGTCGTCAGGTAACTGCTGCTCCCTCTGCATTGTCTATAGCAAACAACATTTTAGCTCTTTTTGCCCAAAAATACTTCTAAACCATTGTCAACCAATTTACAATGCTTCTATACCCCTGTCATTACCTCCTACAACAGTGATAAGAACCACATGCACTTCGGGGCCATAACCTGTTCCATGGGCATCCGATACAAGTCGTACTGCTCCAACCTGGTGCGAACCCTGATGGTGGATCCCTCACAGGAGATGCAGGACAACTATGACTTCCTGTTATTGGTGGAGGAAGAGCTGCTGAAAGAACTCAAACACGGTGAGGGAGGATATGCTATGAATTTCCCGTAGCACTGTTCGTTTCCACGCTTCGCTGAGAATGGCTTCCAGCAATAGATGGGTTTGGCTGAATCAAAGGTCTTCCACAATTGACAGTGTTTTGAGACTGTTCCAAAGAGATTACTCAAGATCTATGTGACAACCTTTTAATTTTGCTACTTTGTGGTCTGTAGGTGTAAAGATCTGTGACGCTTACAATGCTGTGCTGGACTACGTCAAGAAGGAGAAACCTGACCTTGCACCAAAACTTACCAAGAATCTCGGGTAGGAGACACTGAACCTAGGTTAGGAGACATTTACCAGGAACCTAGAAAAGGATACTGTAACCAGGCACCCAGGGTAGGAGACACTAACCAGGCACCCAGGGTTTAAGACGCATCCAGGATTCTGTTCAATTTGGGGTTTGTTGTCAATGGCTCAGGGGAGTCCGATGTTAGGAAGTTCCAAATGCTGTCTTTAAGCAAGGCACTTTCCCTCTAAGCAATTGAGGTTGAAAAGACATCTTTGAAAAATATTTTGATTTCCCTGTACTTATTTTAAGTCCCTCTGGATAGGAGAATCTGCTGAATTTTAATGTGTCCTCAGCCTTGTGGCCAATTTATACCTCCATGTGCAAGTGTGACAAGGCAACATTGATTTTGTGTGATTTGGTGGTTTTGCCATGTTGTACAGATGTTTTTTCGAGCTGGATATAGTGTCGTTGCTGTGATTGTTCAGAAATCTAAGCTCAGCTCTTCGTGTTTGAAGGTGTGAACGCTAATTATAAAAGCGATAGCCCCTATTGTTTTGGCAATGCCCCCCTCCATGCCACCTCATCTTTTTCTGCAAGCGGGAAAGAGTGGAAGTATGAAAGCGACTGGACCCAAGGGCTTGTTCAACTCGCCTGCGCTAACGAGGTCTACTCCAAACTTAAAACCCTCTCAGGTCTGCTCTTCAGTCCCGCTATATTGATTGTTTCTCTGTTCTAGGTTTGCCATGGGGATCGAGTTTAGAGAAGGCTCCTTGGTTCTGAACAGCAAGAACCAGTACAAACTGAAAAAAGGTGAACTTTCTAAATGTGTATTAGTAGCAGACCCTTTAGCTGTTGTGTCAGTGTCTCATTAGGTCTGGGTGCTATTCACCACAAGATAATTGTTGTTACCATCACCGACCACAAGGGGCACTGTTCTCAACCTTACATCATTGCTCGGTTAGCAAGGGTTACGTGTTTCTAAAATCCTAGGGCAAATTCTTGCAAAATGCTTAGTATTAGTATTCCTGAGAAAAAACACCCCAATTTTTTAAACCTAATAGATGTGATCTCGGCACTGGATTTTGATTGGTGATTCAGGTTCTCATGGCAACTTTTGAACATTTTACACTAGAATTATCGTCTTTAATGTTTTTTTCTGCTGGTCAGATATCAGTTGGCCTGTGGTGAGTGATCTGTTTACATCTCCAAGATATTGTGTGTAATCCTATAATGGCAATGTTCAATTAGCATGAAAAATGTATTGAATATATTATTAACACATACAAACATGTCATAATCTGCATGTATCTTATCTATGTAGAAATGTTAGGATAAAAATTATGACATTTATGTGAAAATGTAGCTTCTCAAGCATTGGAAGTGTCAAAAATATTGAATGAATTTAAGTTTTATCTCAGGAGTGCTAATATTTAATTGCTGTTTTTGGGCTAAACATACACTGCTCCAGATAGTTGAAGGAACACTCAGATCACACATTGGGTCTCGATGACTGAAACGTATTAAAGATCAAAATCTTTTCTGTACATTGTGTATTTCTTTGAGAACAAAATGACGTAACAACGATCAATGGAAACAAATCACTATTTGACAGAGTGCTGCAGTCAAGGTACCATTGGCTAGCACATGGAGGTCTGTGTCCCTTCAAGGATATGCCTTCCTACACCATCACTGACCCACCGCCACACCGCTCATGCTGGATGATGTTGCAGGGAGCATAGCGTTCACCATGGCGTCTCCGGAATTTTTCATGTCTGTCAAGCCTTATGCTACCAATAGTTGACAAGAACACTAGCAAAATGCAAAACTGAAGAAGAATTAGTCACGAAGGATAAGAAGAAAGCTAATCTCTCTGGTCACCACCTGCAAAACCATTCTCTTTTGGGGGGTTGTCTTGCTGTTGCCTCCAGTGCACCTGTTGTCACATTTTAATTTGCACCAAAACAGGTGACATTGATTCACAATCCCTTATGCTTCTTAACTGGACAGATTGATATCCCTGAAGTTTAAAGGACTACTGTTATACTGTGATTGCGTGTTCCCCTAATTGTTTTGAGCAGTATAGTTGGTCAAATGTGTTACAAAATTAATTGCTATTAATGATATAAGAAATCAACTGGATTACATGTTGAACATGTTTGATTTGTGTTGCAGGCATGGTATTAAGTATCAGCTTGGGCTTTGCTGACTTGGTGAACAAGGAAGCAAAAAAAGAGGAACAGAAGAAATATGCCCTGTTTGTAGGAGACTCTGTACAGATTAATGAGGTAGGAGAAATATGCCCTGTTTGTAGGAGACTCGGTACAGATTAATGAGGTAGGAGAAATATGCTAGGGCCCTATGATCGTGAAATTCAACAAAATGAAAAAATATGTCAAGATGTTTCTATAATCCAAATGTAGTCCCGTAATATGAATAATAATTAAATAATTTCTCCTATTATAAAATGCAGTAGAAATTGAATTTGATTTGCCTTCTGTATAGATCTATCCAGTGTGTTTGACTACCGAACTTGGCCAGCATGCCCTTCTATCGTATTGGTCAAAACTTGTCATGTGCTTGATAGCTAACAGCTATAAAGAAAGGTATTCACTCCTTTCTAAATCGCACAAACAGATAATGCATGTTTTTCTCCGTATCACTCACATCCAAATGCATAGGACTAGGTGTAGGCTACTATTTAAAGGAGAACAACGACGAGTACCTATAATATGTTCCTAAATCGCTTGAAGTAATGTGACTGTCTCGCTCATCAGGCAGCTGTCTCACTCTGAGAAAGCAGGTTCGACGTCAGTGCTATGGCAGGTTATTTATGTGTACATACGATTGCGTTTGATATATCTTTGTAAAATATCGATAATAAATGATGATATTTGTCATTGTTCCCTTTTAAGTTGATTTCTGAGGAAATGTTACTTCATCTGTCTACTTGTTTTGTTTAATATTAGCTAGCATCTTCTGTTCGTCCATAAGCATAAAACACCTCAGCGCTTTCAGTAATTCCCAACTCAGCCACCATAACTGAGCATAAATTATTCCAGTGACGTCACAGCAACATTTTCGAAACTACATCTAAATTCAAGGGAGTTTTTTTTACTTTGATATTTATTTGTCCAATTAACTCGATTCAAAGATTGACTAGATCCAAACAGGGAAAAAATGTGGTTTCTAAAATGTTGCGGGATGTTGATGTTTTTAGTGCCTGTCGTGTCAGAAACATGACCAGCACAACCATTTTTAGCTGTTTAGGGGTCTGAAGTGTTCCTGTAAGAACATTGTCATAACGTAAAAGATTATCAAGATGAAAAGCAAATGCAATTGTTTGTCTAATAAATTGTCTAGATTTGGTATTTTTCTTATGTGTTTTCCTTGGCGTGGCAGCAGTATTCTTGATGTGGCGCAGTGCCACAGTAAAAAAACGCAATGGAAACACTGATAAATGCACAGGCCAGCAGTATGTCTCCATATTTTTTTATATGGCAAACTAAATTTAATAATGCTACTCAGCTAGCTAGTGAGGCTGTCAAACAGATTACAACATTACCTGCCTCTATTTTTTGTAGTCACAAAGATAAAACTGACAGGGTTTGAAATAAATTTAAAACTGTACAGGCCAAAAAAAGATAGGGTCCTCATATGCCTGGTTCATAGGAGACTGTACAGATTAATGAGGTAGGAGAAATATGCCCTGTTTATAGGGGAATGTAGGAGACGTATGCCCTGTCAATGGAGACTGTACAGATTAATGAGGTAGGAGAAATATGCCCTGTTTATAGGGGAATGTGGGAGACGTATGCCCTGTCAATGGAGACTGTACAGATTAATGAGGTAGGAGAAATATGCCCTGTTTATAGGGGAATGTGGGAGACACATGCCCTGTCAATGGAGACTGTACAGATTAATGAGGTAGGAGAAATATGCCCTGTTTATAGGGGAATGTAGGAGACGTATGCCCTGTCAATGGAGACTGTACAGATTAATGAGGTAGGAGAAATATGCCCTGTTTATAGGGGAATGTGGGAGACACATGCCCTGTCAATGGAGACTGTACAGATTAATGAGGTAGGAGAAATATGCCCTGTTTATAGGGGAATGTGGGAGACACATGCCCTGTCAATGGAGACTGTACAGATTAATGAGGTAGGAGAAATATGGGATACATAGGGGATTGTAGAGAGTGAGGTACGCTTCATTATTTTCTGATGCAAGAGGCCCAATCTCAGTCTTTTTAGTAGTTGCCTATAAATGTCTCCTTGCTTCTGTCCCATTTTTCTCTAGAATCTACATAACTGTCTATTGTTAAAGCTTTCAGAATGAATTGGTTTGATGTGTTTTTGACCACATTGCCAATACCTTTTGTTTGTCTCTTGTAGGATGAGGCAGCCACCATTCTCACACCCGTTAAGAAGAAGATGAAGAACATTGGAATCTTCCTAAAGGTATGAAGGAATGCTCACAAACCCAACGACACACAGCTAGCTTGTCTTTTATGTTGGTGTCATGTTCTAGATTGTATCGAGAGAGGAATTTGCATCATTTTGTTTCTTCTGATCAGAACGATGAGGAGGAAGATGAGGAAGAAGCAGATGATGCAGCGGAGCTGCTGGGGAAGGGGGCGCGTGGCCAGGCTTTACTGCAGGACAGGACCAGGGTGAGTAAGGCACTGCACTTACCCAATCTCTGCATTTGAGCGGAATGCTGTCGTTCTATTGGTCACAATGTGCCACTTATTCGATTGGTCAGAATGAGATGACCGCAGAGGAGAAGAGGCGGGCTCACCAGAAAGAGCTGGCCAATCAGGTGAACGAGGAGGCAAAGAGGCGCCTCACGGAACAGAAAGGAGAACAACAGGTCCAGAAGTAAGTGAAGGTGTGAATGAGGTCAGGAAGCAGAGCCGCAGAGGAATTCAATGATCCATGATTGGTTCATGTGTCCATGTTTCTTGTTGTTTAGGTCCAGGAAGTCCAATGTCTCATACAAGAACATCTCTCAGATGCCTCGAGAGAAAGACATTCGAGACATGAAGATTTTCATCGACAAGAAATACGAGACGGTCGTCATGCCCGTCTTCGGAATCGCCACCCCTTTCCACATCGCTACCATCAAGGTTGGTGAAAGTGCACAGACTCACTAAAACATGCTCGATATGTCACAGCTTGACAGGAGGAGACCACACCGATCTGAGTTAAAACATTGAATTTCTGCATTTGTGTGTCTGTAGAACATCAGCATGTCGGTTGAAGGAGACTACACCTACCTGAGAATCAACTTCTACGTCCCCGGCAGCTCTCTGGGCCGCAACGAGGGCAACATCTTCCCCAACCCGGATGCCACCTTTGTCAAAGAAATGTGAGGGAGTATTGTGTGTTTGTGTGTGTGTGTGTGTAACCATTTCGAATAGGGTTTATCTCATTGTGATTGTCAGTGGTTCGAGCCTGCCTATGGGATATCCGGCTTTCCCCGGACCTCCTGCACAAGGCAGCAGAAATTGGCATAGTGCTGCCTGGGATTTGGAATAGATAAACTGATCTACATGATCTACATTGCCGGGTCGCTCTCCAGTGACTCCTTGCGTGCAGCTCGGGCATCTGTAAGTTCAATCGCAGAAGTATAGTTGGTGAGCGTATTCTTCCAGTACATGATCTGACTAAAGGCTTTTGTGTTGGATGAGCGGTGCAAAAAGAATTTGCTGGTTTGGCGACATTTGGTTGAATAAATTGCGGAGCTACCGACAAGGCAGGGTTAGTGTAAACTGGGAGGGGAAGAAAGTTTTTTTCTGTTGCCAAAATGAAAGCTAGTTCTTAGCAATGCATTCTTGGATGTTTAAACTTCCCATATTCATTTAGTTCTTTGTTGTTTTTATGTGCGTTATATACAGGTTGAATCTAGTGATGGGAAATTCGACTGTTCTTACTGACTCTGATCTTTTTGAGTTGTTCAATGAAAATAAATCTTTCGAGTCATTTCGTTCATTTCAGTCAGTAATGCAGAGCATGCCAGACCCCCCTACCAGCGGCCGAGAAAACGTTCACCATTCAATGGAACGATTACATTGAACGACTCACTCGTCACCAGTCTTTAACTTAAACAGAGGTTGGGTTGTATATAAAGCCGTGTCTATGGTAGCTATTATTCAAAAACCAATACATTTTGGGTAGGTTGTCCTGTATCTGCAATTACAATAAATAATGATCGTATTGCATTCATCTAGCAACCTGCATCCAATTATCAGTTTAAACGTGTCTTTATGCTGTTACAGTTTGATGTATTTGGTTTCAAAATGAAAGAATTGTTCACAAACTGTACATCACTAGTTAAATCACTGTCACATTTATTGGGAATGTTTTTGCTCAACACTCCCATTTTTACAACCAGTTGCCAAAAATTGTCACTGCATTTGTAAACTTTGTTTTACTGCTGCTCATGTCTACCGCCGTCTCACTCTGTCACTCTCCCCCCTCAGTACTTACCGAGCATCGAACCTCAAAGCGCCGGGGGAACAGACGGTCCCGTCCGTCAACCTCCAGAACGCCTTCCGCATCATCAAGGAGGTGCAGAAGCGCTACAAGACCCGGGAGGCGGAGGAAAAAGAGAAGGAGGGCATCGTCAAGCAGGACTCACTGGTCATCAACCTGAACCGCTCAAACCCCAAACTCAAAGACCTCTACATCCGGCCAAACATCGCCCAGAAGAGGATGCAGGGCTCGCTGGAGGCCCATACCAATGGTGAGGACCGAGGAGGAAGCGAAGCACGGTTCACGTTAAAATCCAGTGTCATTGTGATTGCCCCCTACCCCCAAAGACTGGGCATAAAGTTTGCACGTATCCTAGATGATCGCTCATAGCGTTTTGTTTGATTTATTTTTCTATTTTTTTGTTCTTGTTACATGGGGGATGGGTTGGTGTAGAAAAACCAAGAAGACCAAAATACAGATGCTACCAAACAAGATCGATGTTTGATAGAATGTTAACAGTAGTGGAAAATGGTAAATCGCGCACGTCTTTGTCTAGGTTTCCGCTTCACGTCGGTCCGTGGGGACAAAGTGGACATTTTGTACAACAACATCAAACACGCCATTTTCCAGCCCTGTGACGGAGAGATGATCATCGTACTGCACTTCCACCTTAAGGTACCTATGTGTGTGTGGAATCCTGTTTTTACTATTTAGAGGTAGCACATAACATCACAGTACATTAGTTTTACCACTGATGTTCAGCTTAGCATTCTTCTCATTGAGAGCTGATGAAGAGTTGATGTAAAAAGCATTACTAAGGTTTGACAGCACAAATCCATTTTTTAAGAAGGCAAATAACTATCTAAACATTTTAACATTTTGAGGTCAACAAATTGATTGTAGATGCATTATAATATTACCTAGGTAGTTCATATTGAGGAAGGTCAAACCTTGACAGTATGACAGTATTACCACAAGTTACTGTCTATAACCTGTCAAAATCCTTACCTGATCATTTTGTCTCAATTAGGGACTTCCCATAACTTGTGAACTCATCAAGTAACTAAAAAGTAATCCTAAAAGTAACTTTGCCCCACACTGGTCATTACACCCTTAAACTTAAAATAAATGTAACTTTTGCCAGCTGTATGTACAGATTATAACCCTCTATAGCATAGTGAAAATAACATTTAAACATTCTGAACAATAATTAAAATTTTGTGAAATACCTGGTTTGGATGAGTGATCAGCCCCTTAGATCAGTGTTTTTTAAAGGTGCTTTCAAAAGGGCTTCTGGAAAAATTTGTGGAAAGGCATAAGTTAGGAGAAGGATATTGAAGGCTTTAACTATCCCTCTGAGTACCGTTCAGAGCCTTATTAAGAAGTAGAAAGCGTATGGCACCAACAACACCTTACCTAGATCAGGGTGTCCCACCAAACTGGATGACCAAGCCAGGAGGACATTGATCACCAAGAGGCCAATGGCAACTTTGAAGGACTTACAAGTCCTAATGTCTGAGATCAGTCGGTCTGTGCGTGTGACAACAATCTCACAGGCTTTACACAAAGCTGGCAAGTAAGAAGGCTCATCGGAAAAAGGGCCACACAGTCTCGATTGTGCTTTGCAAAGAACACCTGAAAGATCCTAATGGCTAAAGGTAGTATGCTCAGATGAGACCCAAGATTGAACTTTTTGGACTGAAGTGAGTGTTATGTTTAATGAAAGCAAACATAGTACACCACCCAAAACACCATACCTACTGTGAAGCATGGTGGTGTAAACATTAAGTTGTGGCGGTGTTTCTCTTCAGTGTCGACTGGGTAATTGGACAGGATTGAAGGGGAAATTAATGCTGTACACCCAAATTCTTGAGGAAAACCTGCTGCCCTCTGCTAGACAGCTGTAGATGGGCAGGTGGTTCACCTTCCAGCACGACAATGACCATGAACATACCGCCGAAAAACTATGCAGTGGCCTAAGGATAGGAAGGTGGATGTCCTTGAGTGGCCAAGTGAGAGCCCTGACCTAAATCCAATTTGAAAATCTGTGGATGGAGCAGTCAGTTACTGCTCACCACGAAATTTGCCTGAACTCAAACAATTCTGCAAGAAAGAATGGGCAAATATTCCCCTATCTAGGTGTGCAAAGCTAATAGAGACATCAAAACAGACTACTGGCTGTAATTAAAGCAAAAGTTGGCTCTACAAAGTATTAAATCATGGTACTGATCGCTTTCCCAACTCTGTTATTCTAGTTTCCTTTTTCACGTTTCCAAACCGTTGCTTTTTTATGTTACTTGAATGTTGTAAGGCAGAATGTGTAAATAATAATAATAAAAAATTTAATGGGTTTTGATTTCAGGGTGTAAGACACAATGACTTTCAAAGGGGTGTGATGATTTTCTGTAGGCACTTTCATTTTCACTCTGTTCTACAATATTTCCGCTCCCATTAACAGTTTGAAAATGCCCCTGTATTGTAATTTAGATGAAACTGTAATTAGCCAGTTTCAGTCATTAGCCCCAATTCTAATTTTGGTCATCAATATAGGTGCTGCGTCTGTGACCCTTTTGTGATAAAGGGACGTAGGTGGAACTTCATGCAGTAATGTTAGGGAGAGTATTGAGTAGTTTCTCTGGCCCCCACAATGATAATAATGATATGCAAAAGCAGGGATTTCCATTGACCAAAACGAGTTTGGTTTTTGGGTAAATACTTTTCACCCACGCACATTTGGAAGAGTCTTGACTCCTGTCTCCTTTCCTTTCCTTCCCTCCCAAATCATCCATCAGAACGCCATCATGTTCGGGAAAAAGCGTCACACAGACGTTCAGTTCTACACGGAGGTGGGCGAGATCACCACAGACCTGGGCAAGCACCAACACATGCACGACCGCGACGACCTGTACGCCGAGCAGATGGAGCGTGAGATGAGACACAAGCTCAAGTCGGCCTTCAAGAACTTCATCGAGAAGGTGGAGACCTTGACCAAAGATGAGCTGGAGTTCGAAGTGCCCTTCCGAGAACTAGGGTGAGCTAGTGCTGAGGGGAGTGTAGAGAGATTTAGACAGCTTGAGGCGCTAGTGGCGAGTAATATACAGCACTAAAGTTTTACAACTATATTTTTGTCGGAGAGGACATTACTGAATGGTCGGTGTGTGGCTTCAGGTTCCAGGGCGCCCCCTACAGGAGTACCTGTCTGCTGCAGCCCACCTCCAGCGCTTTGTGTAACACCACTGAGTGGGTAAGTGTATACTACTACATGTACATTAGTCATTTAGCACACTGTTACCCAGTGACATGCGTAGTTATTGAGCAGACTAGCAAATTCTGTTATGTAACTGTTGGCATGTACACTAATGTATGTCATACTACATTTTCTTTGTTTTATACATTGTATTGCTGCTATTATACATTGTTTTGCACCTTTTTTACATACTGCGTTGCTCATAGCCTTTGGACAAGAGTTTCACTGTACATGCAATTACAAATGCATTTCTGTTTATGTGACAAATTAACAAACTAAACATTTAATACTTTCTCATACCGGTCCCCTATGGGAATAAAACCCACTTTTTACCTCCACGCACATTTCATATCCATCTATACATATAATTTCTATTAAAGTGGAAGCACACACGCACACACTTGGCTGGATGCGAATGCAAGAGCAATTCTTACCTCGGAAGTAGTCACTAACATCTAGGTTCTCATAACAATTTTACCAAAGGCATAGATAACAGTGAATGTTGTCCAAAAAACACAGCGTGATTTGAGGTAGCTGTTGGATGTAATCTGGAAGCCAATTGAGCACAAGTTCTACAAATGCTGCTGTGTGCTTTAACACATTGATATAAATAAAACACAGTAATAACACAATAATACTACTACCACATTCATTCATTCATATGAATACAACACAGTATTAACACAAAAATAATACTACCAAACACGCCCATATTAATACAACACAGTATGAACACAACAATACTACTACCATACACACTCATATTAATAAAACAGCATGAACACAATAAAACTACTACCATACACACTTATATTAATACAACACAGCATGAACACAATACTACAACCGCACTAGGGTTGCAGCGATTAACCAATTTCACTGTTAACCACGATTTGAAACGTCAGTGTTATAACCGTAAAGGCTCAATTACACTGAGTGTTATTTGTTCTTGATCAAAAATATAATCTATTTATTTTGAATGATTGGAAAATGTCTATACATGTAAAAAGGGACTTTATGTATTAAAATGAACTAGTGAAAAATGTGTACAAAACACAGACCTTGATTTGGAATGTTTAACAATGTTGCTGATCTTTGTAAATTTAACCTTTTTAAAAAGTATTTCAGTAAAAGAATAATACTCAATCATATCAGATAAGTATGACAGATTTGTCAGCTCCATTTTGGATACTAGTTGCTCTCAATCTATTTGGCAAGTTGTCATGACAGTGGGTAACAGTGGGTCACAAGTATAAAAAACAATATAGAATAACGATATAATAGACAAGCTTGCTGACCCAGCTGTCAAAATCTGCAGGTTGAGAACCACTGCTTACGTAGGCTACTGATGATGGCAAAGCAAAAGCTTTGTTGAACGCCTCCTTCTTTTGTGAACACTTGGATTAGCACTGCTTTTGGCTTAATGATTTCCTTGATTATGCTGCTCTGTGTTGATTTAAAAACCGTCAGGGAAAAAAAGGATGTTACCGCAGCAGTTTGCTGAACATGTCTGCTGGAGGCAACAGCTTTTCTCATTTTCTTTCACACACGTCTACTGTTCTACTGCGTGATCGTGTCTTAACGTGCTGGAGAAGACGTGCCAGTAGGCTGCCTCAGACAGCAATCATTATAATGCAGTTGTGCTTGCACAGGACAGTCTTATGTTTAGCGTGATTAAGAAAAAAACAAGTATATTATCTTTACGCTTCACCGTTAACCCTTGTAAGACACCTTAAGCTACTTATTTAGATGGACAAGGCTGTTGAGGACTGATTAGTAAATGTGTTTAACCCTGGCAAAGGAATGCTCTGCAGAAAGCATGATGCAGGGCTGTGCACGCGTGTACAAACAAATAAGCGCACAAAAACTGGTCTGTAATTGGGCTGCACAAATGGGTACAGCACGGGGTCCTTTGTGATATTGTTTTCCATCGCCCCCTTTGCGTTTAGGTAATGCCCAAATGAGTTATATAGTTGTGTGTATCCCCCTGTGTATGAATCAGCTAAAGTCGTTCATATTGATGAAACGCGGTGTCAAAGGGGAACTGGACCAATTCAGATGGCCTTGACAGTGTACAAAATTTCCATTGCTATCGTTAGTAGGTATAGATTCTGACAGCAGGTAGCAGTCCACCGTTGTATTTCTTATCACTCTCGTTCCACCAGCCTCCGTTCGTGGTGACTTTGGATGAGGTGGAGCTCGTCCACTTCGAGCGCGTCCAGTTCCACCTGAAGAACTTTGACGTGGTCATCGTCTACAAGGACTACAGTAAGAAGGTGACCATGATAAATGCAGTGCCTGTCAACTCACTGGACCCCATCAAAGAGTGGCTCAAGTAAGTCATGGGTTTTTTTATGGGGCTGAGCCAGTATTGACAATAATGTAAATAAAATGGCTGTCAAATGTCATGTTCTTCATTTGATTACTCACTTTCTGGACAAATCTGAATGGTTTACCCTGATACATTTTTAATCATTTACATTTTCCTTTGGTGGAGGGGATAGCATTCCTATTCTAACCTCTGTCTTCCTACCAGTTCCTGTGATATCAAGTATACTGAGGGTGTCCAGTCTCTGAACTGGACTAAGATCATGAAGACCATAGTGGATGATCCAGAGGGCTTCTTTGAACAGGGAGGCTGGTCCTTCTTGGACCCAGAAAGTGAGGTAAGCAAAGATCCTAGCTGTGTAAACTCATTGCTCTAGCCTAAACCCACATGTGCAAAGAATGACATGACTCTGTTATTGATTGCTCTAGCCTAAACCCACATGTGCAAAGAATGACATGACTCTGTTATTGATTGCTCTAGCCTAAACCCACATGTGCAAAGAATGACATGATTCTGTTATTGATTGCTCTAGCCTAAACCCACATGTGCAAAGAATGACATGACTCTGTTATTGATTGCTCTAGCCTAAACCCACGTGCAAAGAATGACATGACTCTGTTATTGATTGCTCTAGCCTAAACCCACATGTGCAAAGAATGACATGACTCTGTTATTGATTGCTCTAGCCTAAACCCACGTGCAAAGAATGACATGACTCTGTTATTGATTAGTTAGAGATGGTCTAAGAAATTCTGTCACCTGAACTGAAATGCAATGGATGAAGTTACAGATTTAAATATTTTGCCAGTTGTAGTGCAGCGGACAATGTCTTTTTGGGTCGTCAGGCAAGGGACAATTTGGTGTGATTTCAAGCTGTTTATTATTAATAATTGAAGGATTATTCCAAGGCAGATATGTGTTGCAATACAGGTGTTTGACACATGTCTGTTTACTCCATCTCTGATCGGCTGCTTCAGGGAGAGGGCGCAGATGATGACTCTGAATCGGAGGCAGAAGACGAGACGTTCAACCCCTCGGCAGACGAGAGCGAGGCAGAGGAGGAAGACAGTGACGAAGATTATGACTCAGAGAGCGAGGACTCTGGTAATGGTAACAATTCAGGTTGAGACTCACTGTTGAGGCACCGATTGATTGCCACGAACCTGCACACTTTTGTGTTGACAGAGTTCAAATGTGATATAATAAATCACTGTTTTTGTCATTTCAATGTCATTCCCGTCATTCTCTAGATGCAGATGAACATCGATAAGAATTAGCGGGGAAAGAAAGTTTAAACTAAAGAATAATGGCTTGATTTATATCAGAAATTTTTTCCATTTTAAAGGAATGCTCCAGAGTAAATTTACATTTCTAAATAGTATTTAAAAACGTTACCATAGATGATTTATGTCAAATAGAATGCAGTTTTTGCCAATGCATCTGAGAACAAGCAAGAACATTTTGGCCGCTTCTGTATCAGTTTGAATTCTGGATCTTGTTGTATTTCAAGTTCAAAGTGAACTTAGTGCCTTCCCACTTGGGTAGCTTCCAAAACGTAAAGCCTTTGGTCTACTTAGCCATTTTACTGATTACACTTACTGTAAAATCTTCAATAATTCTATCAATTTAGAGTTATACAACCTACCTAGCTCAAAATGGTACAGACTGAGCAATATTCTCTGAGCCGTTATTTTTACATTTTCATACAGTTATAAACACAAACAAATTCAATGTAAACTGTGCCAGTGATACACTGTCTGTGACTGGCTGTTTGTTTCAGTTTTTCGGATAGTTGATAGAATGGTTTGAGGTGTATAGGGTTCTGGAATGATCCTTTGTGTCATCCTTTGTGTCATCATCCTAGTGGATTTTCTGGCAAATATCAGCTGATTAATCGGTGCATCGCTAACACCATTATAAGCACACACACACACACACACACACACACACACACACACACCATACAGAGACTTAGTTGTTTATGTCCGTGTGTTTCAGACTACAGTGCATCGCTGGGAAGTGAAGAAGAGAGTGGTAAAGACTGGGATGAGTTGGAGGAAGAGGCCAGGAAAGGTGAGATTGTTGTTACTACTGCTATAATGTTACTACTGCTCGGTTGTTACTGTCTTTTGTTACTACATCGTATTAGATGCCATCCCTTGTGCTGTGGAAAACAGTTAAATGCTCTAAGATTTCCAGAGTTATGGGGTCCACATGGCATGGTGGGCTAAGTCACTGTATTGCAGGACAGTCTACGTCATGATAGTCATTCGAGCAGCGCAATGCCAATTTGGGATAGATAAGCCAAAACATCTACCTAGCCACATCGCTCTCCAGCAACTCCTTGTGTGCAGAGTGGGCGCCTGTTAATTCAATCATGGAAGTATAGTTGGTGACCGTAAAAATCCCGTACATGATCTGACTTGAGGCTTCCTTGTTGGATGAGCAGTGCTTAAAGAATGAGTTGTAGAGCTGCCGACAAGGCAGGGTTAGTGGAAATTGGGAGGGGAGAAATATGGTTGAAATTCTAGAAAATAAAAATAGTTCCAGAGTTTTGGGTAGCAATTTTAGCTCTCGACACATGACAACACGTTCCCCTGGTGATGGGGGTTTAAGCCTTCCTCTCTGTCTCCGCCCTTCCTCTCTGTCTCCGCCCTTCCTCTCTGTCTCCGCCCTTCCTCTCTGTCTCCGCCCTTCCTCTCTGTCTCCGCCCTTCCTCTCTGTCTCCGCCCTTCCTCTCTGTCTCCGCCCTTCCTCTCTGTCTCCGCCCTTCCTCTCTGTCTCCGCCCTTCCTCTCTGTCTCC